>CAIGQZ010032461.1:13744230-13787517 GCA_903798205.1 Danio tinwini | reverse complement strand
TATATATATATATATATATATATATATATATATATATATAAAAATAATCCATTAGATAGCAGTTACCTATTTTCTTTAATTTGTGCTTTTGAATTGAATTATGGGATCTTGATCTCTGCCTCAAATATTTATGTTGAAACTGACTTTACAAGAGTTTTATTGTTTAATTTATTTAATTTAATAATGCAATTAGAATATGTAAATAATTGAAAACCAATTAACAGACTGTTGTAAGGGAATATTTAAATGAAATGTAAATATATGGGAGAAATAATGTTCCATTGTCATTCAGCATGACAAATATAGTAATGGAAACATGAAACAACACACTTATTTTGACCTATACACTTAATCAATTATTCATAAATTTTTCTTCGGCTTAGTCACTTTATTCATCAGGGGATTTTTTTACACAGCAGATGCCCTTCCAGCTGCAACCCAGTACTGGGAAACATCCATACTCTCATTCACACACATACACTACGGACAATTTAGTTTATTAATTCACCTATACTGCATGTCCTTGGACTGTCGGGGAAACCGGAGCACACAGAGGAAACCCATGTGAACACAGGGAGAACATGCAAACTCTAGATAGAAATGCCAACTGGCCCAGCCGGAACTTGAACCAGCGACCTTCTTGCTGTGAGGCAACAGTGCTAACCACTGAGCCACTGTGTCGCCCTATACTTATTTAAATAATCATATTAAATATTAAAAAAATGTCTTTTTGACAATTGGATAAATCCTAGTAATTTATAGTGAAACAGTGGCAAAGGGTAAAGATTCAAAAACACAATCAATCATTAATTAAAATTAATTCAGTCGAATTTCTTTTAAATTAAATCAATCAAAATTCGATTAATTTAATTAGATCAATAATTTAATAAAGTATTTAAAATTATTTTATATACTATTTTTATGCTGATTGACATTTAAGTGGGTGTTTTCAGGTAATCACAGTAAAATTATATAATACTCATTATATGTGCTCTGAAAAAATACAACTAAAAAGGACACATTTTTAAAGTGTAGACAAATTTTTAGAACCTACCCCCCCCCCAAAATGTGTTTTTTGACCCACACATATTTGTTCATATAAAGGTTGGTGATATGACCAAATCCGTACAAAATAGTTTTACATCATTTTTATAATATAAACAATAAATAATCTGGTAGTAATGTTAACTTAATGTTGGAAGTAAAATTGTTAAATGTAAGTAATGTTGTTTGAAATTCCAAACCAAATGACTTTCCCTTTTTTGACTTATTTGCAACATAAATGACAACTGTGTAGATACATTTTGCACTATATAAATAGTAAACTAACACATTATTACATCAGACCACCCAGTCTTATTCATTTTAAATTGCTAAACCAAAATATGAGCATTTGTCCAATTTTCAAGCATCGTTAAGAGACGAGGTCGTCATTCTGGAAGCACATGCTTTGAGAGAGGTGGGCAGGGAAGAGCGAGGCATTTTGGGTTATGGATGCAATAGAAGCTGAGAGAAAATTACAAACCAACCAGATTCTATGTGTTGTTGCAGTAGATGGATGCATTTATGTACAGTAGGTGTGTGTGTGAGGAGGGGTTTTGAATGGGTACATATGAGATGGAGTATATGAGAGTTTCATAGTGCATTTTGGTTTTTGTTTGTTTTTGGATTGGATGGGTTTATCGCCAACAAATCAGAGGAACAAAGAAAGCATGTAAAAAGATAAAACAGGAATAAGTCGTTATGGATAGAGTCAACAGGCTGATTAATCAAACACAGATACGGTGGGTATTGATTCACTGTCAAGGCTGTTCCGGTGGCCAAACCAGAGTAAGAAAAGTAACCTAAAAAGCATTTTTAGCATTTTGCAGTGTTATACAGGCAGTGTTTTAAATACTAATTCAAATTATCAGAAAATATTTTATGAAAATAAATGTTGGTTACTGAAATAAAGTTTCGATTGAAAACTACTAAACTACTTTTTAATATTCATATACAAAAAATGCATAAGATAATTAGGGCTGTCAGTGTTAGCCAGTTAACACATGCAATTAATTAAAAAAGTATGAAACCTGCAAAACTTTTATTATGTCAATAACATCAGTTACATGATTTGAGAATATTACTGTGTTGAAATCAAAATTATGACTTAAATACTATATGAACGACATATACAACCCAGGCTCATTCTGAAAACGTACCACTACATACATTTCTGGAAAGCGTTAAATACATCCCAGGATGTACGTTTGGATGTACGGCCACCAGAGGCCGCTGTGTACGCTTTTTTGAGATCTCAAATTTCTCTTGCGAGTGCCATTCGCTTTTGCTGTTCTCGCGTAAATCCACTAGAGGCCACTGTCAATTGACAGAATGACTGAGAATGACCCTCCTCTTTCCCTAAACCCAACCAATAGTGTTTTCAAAAGCACAGATTGACCGCCAACCCACTTCCCTAAAGCCAACCGACAGTTTTAAAAAGCAATTAAGAAAAAGAAAATCCCTGATTTTACCATGTTTTCAGATTTTACTACATTTTCACCCTGTTATTCACTTGTTTATTTAATTTTTTGGCTTCTGTATTACCCGCTTTATGGAACCATTCTTCACAGGACTCAAACCCTGTCGTCGTGGTCAACTCTGTGTCTCAAGTCTGCTGACGTACATGGCGAGCTACTGGTCAAACTAACAGCAGAAAAGCCATCCACACAGAGGTAAGCGGTCAGCTGCTAGCGTGAAAAGGAACAGCGTCATACTGCCCCGTAATGTTCATTTTAAAGACAAAATGCAGCCATACATACTTTTGGCTACTTAATTCATGATCTCCAGAAATGTATATAGGGCTACGTTTTTTTAGAATGAGCATATGCTGGACATATAACCTATAATTTTGTGTTTTATTTGTTGATAAAAAAAATAACTTGTTAATGACCAACATGTTACTGACTTGTGTTTTATTTCAAATAATAAATCCCACCCCACAGGTCTAAGCTGTGTAGAAAATAAACATCAAATATACAACCTAGGCAAAACGTATATCAAAATTTACAAGATGTTCTGAGCCTGATCTCACGAGGAAATGTAACTATTTTACATTTTGTCCAACACAGGCTCATTCTGAAAATGTAGCCCTATATACATTTCTGGGGATCGTGAATTGTGTAGCCAAAAGTATGTATGACTGCATTTCATTTTTTAAATGAACGCTATGGGGCGGTATGATGCGGTATCACAAATTGCCGTGAGATAGCATTGGATTTTTTAGTTAGTTAAAATAAACAAAACAAATCATACACATTACACTTAAGGTCTGTGAGAACCGGAAGTTGTCCAGACTTTTCTTACAGTTTTTTGGATGTACATCCAACTGAAACTGAATATTTAGTAGGGGGCGGGGCTTTCTTTAGCGCATCATTCCCTCGTAGCAAACAATGAGAGGCGTGGTTAAGAATATTGTGGCTAAAACGGTCAAACTGATGTCAACAGAGAAGTACCGCTAATGCAAACAAGGAAGCAAATGTTCAAATTTTGATTAAAGATTACCAAAACAAACTGTTTTTGTTTTACCTAAAGAATAACAATGTGTGCTTAAACATTGTACATTTTGATTTCACACAGATTTTAAAGCCTTTGAACGATAATGATACATCAATATATTATTATTATATATATATTTTTTAACCTAATCTTTAATCTTAATGATAATCTTATCATTAACATAAATAAACAGTAAGGAGTGAGGTATAGGATTCATTGCACAAACTAAATAATCCCACAATTATTGTGTGTTTAATTTCAATTAATTTTAATGAATTGACAGCCCTAAAATCCCTAAAACATGAACAAAAATGTAATAAAAAATAATAATTTAATATATAAATAGACTCTAGAATGTTATTTTAAATAATACTAAAATACATCACTGTTAAAGTTATAGTGAATATCAATCTACATAATGGATGGCCACTGGGAAAGCCCATGAACTGCAGTGTAACACATCAGAGTTTACATTTCTACAGACAAGAGCACTCAAACACAACACAACACAAAGACACAACACTAGCACAAACACACACTCAAACACTGACATCTACACACAAAACGCACTACACACTTAGCCATAGCATGAACACGTGATGTGAAAGACCGATCGGGTCAATATTCAAACAGACAACAATGTCATCCTGCTGACAAATACAATTTACCATTACATTAAAACAATTTAATACCATTTCTCTTTAAATACAATACAAGAAAGTATGCAGTATAGGTTGATGTGCTAAAACACATGCTATACATTCAATACTTAAATATGTACTTTTTATGGTCCCTGAAAAAGGGAGCTGATTGTAAGAGATGCATTTACTGGATTAAAATAAGTAATAAAGGTGATATATTCACTCCTGTACATTTAGTTTCAACATGAATCAAGATGCAATGTGTATTTCCTTTTTAAACTTTTATTATTATTTTTTTTGTTGAAAGGAGCACTTACCACGAGCTCAGTCACTAAAATATCAGTGATGCTTCCGATAACAGACACAAAATCAAAAATATTCCAAGCGTCTCTGAAATAATTCTGCAGAGAAACAAATAAAGGAGGTGTGTTAACAAATCATGTGTGCACTTCTGTTTTTACACAATCCTGCATTGAAAATACTATAAAAAATGCATCAAATCTATAAAATTTAATGTAAAAAAAAAAAAGTTAAGCTTTTTTTTGTAAACATCTTTAGTAAAAGGGCTTCTAAAAAGAAAACATGCTTCATATAAAGATCTCAGGAGTAAATAAGTAGCAGGATGTATGAATTAATAATGTATGAGACTAAAGTCCCAGTCAGATCACACAATTTTTATTGTCGGTTACGAAAGTCACTATGTCAGATTATGCGGTTTTGTCTTGATGAAATCTTGACTTGTAGTGGGTAACAAATGTCCCAGACTACGGGATGACCATTATATTAAAAAAAATATGGCCTAAAGCTGTCACAAGTATTGTTATAACAACATTTCTTATCTTAATAATTTTAACTTATTTCAATTTCAATAAACACTGATGCTTGCTGACAACTAGGCTACATTATTATTTAGGGCATTCGTTATGACATTGATTGGATCAAACGTATATTTGCCTTTTAATTTTAAGATATTTTCTTTTAAATCTAAATGTATATTTCACAGCCTCATTAAAGGTTGCTTATTAAACACTCCCTTGTTTTTTCCCCAAGGAAAAAATCAGATGCTCAAGACAATCTTTAAAATAATGACATATTAAAATAATAGCAGGTTTTGTGATACAATTAAAGTGAAGCATTAATTCAATCCTTATTTTCCACAGAGCGAAACAAATCATCATCGCACAGTTGAGTAGTGGAGGGGCACAAACTAAAGTATAATTTGTATATTTTTCTTGGAAAAATTATTTTTTGAAACAAATTTCGTTTGATATAATTTATATCTTAATTTTAATCTTCAATTTTTTGTTGGTCAGTTATCTACTAGACAAACAAAAATATTGAATAATATTGAAGGTGAAGTGCTTCAAAACAAGTCTGCTATACGCTTCAGCGCCAAAACACGAACTGGTTTGTTAAATAAAATAAAATCTAGACTAAATAAAATTAAAGTGAAATATTCAGAGAAACTTATATTAAACTGTTTTCACTGTTAATACAAACAGTGTAAACAGTTAGTTCAAAATCATCCATTGCCAGTGAGTTTCAATTGAATTAGTTTAATCAAGTAATTTGAATAAGCAAGACAGGCTTTTACAATGTATTAGCAGCACTAAACATGTTCCCAGACTTACTCGGAAGAACGAACTCGGTCGGAAGGCTGAGAAAACTTAGAAACTCATTGTGACAATGGAAATCTTTTCAAAATATGGAATTGATACAAAGCTGATACAAATCTATAGTCCAAATAACTTGTATCCTGTATCACCTGCTATTAATATACCTTTTTTGATACCTTTATATTATGTGTATATACATGCATTTATTTATTTATAAACTTGTAATTATTATTATTATTTTTTAAAATTTATTAATGTATGAGACTTACTCTGGCACCGAAGGCAATGATTTTCAGAATACTCTCCATGAAGAAGAATGTGGTGAACACGATATTCAGGTTCTTCAGGACTTTGTCATACGCATCGGAGGCCCCATTATACTGAGAAAACACAGTAAAAAAATTAAGACCCAGATAAAGCTATACTGTGAAAAGAAATATGTGTCTTGTGGTTCATGGGTGATTTTTGTTTATTTAAATTTTCTAATTGCATTATGGATTTATCATATTGTTTCATGCTCTAAAGTTGGTAGCTAAATTATTTGCTCCCCTGTAAAATGTTAATTATTTAAATAATACTTAAGTGCTATTCAACAACACAGGGGAATTTTCACAGTAATTTAGTGTATATTTTTTCTAGAGAATGTTTTGTTTCTTTTAGTTTGGATGAAATAAATGCAGTTTTAAATTTTGAAAAAAACAACTTTAAGAAAAGAAAAGACAGAAAAAAATCACTGTTGTCTAATGACTTGCCTAGATACCCTAACTTGCCTAGTAAAACTAATTAACCTGGTTAAGCTTTTAGAGGTCACTTTAAGCTAGGGGTGTCCAAACTTGGTCTTAAGAGTAAACTAACGGTAAACTAAGAGCTTGATTAGCTGGTTCAGGTGTGTTTGATTAGGGTTGGAGCTAAACTCTCCAGGACACTGGCCCTCCAGGACCGAGTTTGGACATCCCTGCTTTAAGCTGAATACTAGTATCTTGCAAAATAACTAATAAAAAATATTAAGTACAGCCACCATGGCAAAAACTAAAGAAATGAGTTATTAGAAATTATTCATTAAAACTATTATGTTTAATATATCAATTTATTATAATTTTTTTTCTGGGTTGAAGTCATATTTGGTTTTGTTAGGTAAATTACAGAGGACATATCTTAAAAATTTAAAATTCAAAGCATGTATTTTATAGAATAAAAAGGTGTCATGTTTTTAGTTTTCAGACATGTTTTTATTTTTTAGACGACACTGTTTTAACCTTTAAAAGGTTAAGAAAACAATATTTGGAGGAACAACCTATCACAACAACTGTTGTATTAAAAATTGCATTAAGACAACATAAAAAGTACTTAATTCATTCAATGCTGGAATTAAAATAACTAACCCAGACCAGATATTGTTTCAATCTATTAAAATTGTCAATAAAATAGACTTTGTGAAAATAGTTTGAACAGAGATAAAGTTCCATAATGCAATTTGAAAAGAAATTTAAAACATCCATGAATCATCAACTGTTAATTGCCAACTGTTAATTAATTTATGTGTAGGTGGAAAGAAGCTTGTACCTTCATCATAAGGATGATTGTGTTGAGCGCAATGAGAGACATGATACTGTACTCAAATGGAGGCGACACCACAAACTGCCACATTCGGTACTGAAAGCTTTGCTTGTTCTGAGGCATGTGGCGCGTTAGAGGTTTGGCATTTATAGCAAAATCAATACAGGCTCTCTAGAAGACACAGAACAAGAGAAAACAGTGAACAAAAGCATCTTACGTATCACATTGCATGTTTGTTGCTCTGGAAATTGAAGTGAACAGTGAAACCCCCTGTCTAAAGTAGACTTGATGCTTGAATATGCGACTAATGATCACAGCTGATTCATACAGTATATTAGCATGTGGCAAAATAATCAAACAAATATACATAGGAATATTCTAGGTATAATGCACACAAATACAAATACAAATTGTCTTACAAGACATCGTCACATACAGTGCATCCGGAAAGTATTCATAGTGCTTCACTTTTTCAATATTTTTTTTATGTTATAGCCTTATTCCAAAATGGATTAATTTCATTAATTTCCTCAAAATTCTACACACATTACCCCATAATGACAATGCGAAGAAAGAAAATTGTTGCAAATGTATTAAAAATAAAAAACCTGAAAAATCACATGTATAAGTATTTACAGCCTTTGCTTAATACTTTGTTGATGCACCTTTGGCCTCAAGTCTTTTTTTGAAGTCTTTTTTCTCAAGTCTTTTTTTGAATATGATGCCACAAGCTTGGCACACCTGCCAATTTTTGCCCATTCCTCTTTGCAGTACCTCTCAAGCTCTATCAGGTTGGATGTGAAACGACAGTGTACAGCCATTTTTAGATCTCTCTAGAGATGTGCAATAGGATTTAGGTCTGGCCACAAGGACATTCACTGAGTTGTTGTGAAGCCACTCCATTGATATTTTGGTGGTGTGCTTTGGGTCATTGTCCTGCTGGAAGATAAATCGTCACCCCAGTCTGAGGTCAAGAGCACTCTGAAGCAGGTTTTTATTCAGGATGTCTCTGTACATTGCTGCACTCATCTTTCCCTCTATCCTGACTAGTCTTCCAGTTCCTGCTGCTGAAAAACATCCTCACAGCATGATGCTGCCACCACAATGCTTCACTGTATGGATGGTATTAGCCTGGTCATGAGCGATGCCTGGTTTTCTCCAAACATAACGCCTGGCATTCACTCCAAAGAGTTCAATTTTAGTCTCATCAGACCAGAGAATTTTGTTTCTTGTGGTCTGAGAGTCCTTCAAATGCCTTTTGGCAAATTCCAGGCGGGCTGGTGGCTACCATCTGGCCACTTTACCATACAGGCCTGATTGGTGGACTGCTGCACAAATGGTTGTCCTCCTGTAAGGTTCTCCTCTCACCACAGAAGAATGCTGGAACTCAGACAGAGTGACCATTGGGATATTGATCACCTGCCTAACTAAGCCCTTCTCCCCCGATCACTTAGCTTAGATGGCCGGTCAGCTCTAGAAAGAGTCCTGGTGGTTCCAAACATCTTCCACTTACAGCCACTGTGCTCATTGGAACTTTCAGAGCTGCAGACATTTTTCTGTAACCTTCCCCAGCCTTATACCTCAAGACAATCCTGTCTCTGAGGTCTACAGACAAATCCTTTGTCTTCACGCTTGGTTTGTGCTTTGACATGGACTGTCAACCCTGAGACCTTATATAGACAGGTGTACTGTATGCTTCTTCAAATCATGTCCAATCAACTGAACTCAACTCCAATTAAGCTGCTGAAACATCTCAAGAATGATCAGTGATCAGAATGTACCTGAGCTCAATTTAGGGCTTTATGGCAAAGGCTGTGAATACTTATGTACATGAGATTTTTTTTTAATAAATTTGCAACAATTTCAAAAAAGTCTTTTTTTACATTGTCATTATGGGGTATTGTGAGTAGAATTTTGAGCAGATAAATGAATTTAATCCATTTTGGAATAAGGCTGTAACATTAAAAATGCATGCAGGGACCCCTGCTTTGTCCTTTTGTTATTTGTAAAGTAAACGTTCATACGAAGCTGTTTTAGTCATTATATTGGCCCATTCTTTTAACTCTGGAATTTAGGGAGTTTTCCAGTGTTTTAAGATGACTCTAGCCGTCACTGAAATCCCCACCATGATCACTGTGAACTCCCCTTCTGTAATATTTGGCATCTGTTCCCTATGTCTCAGTAAGCATAACCTTGGTGACAGTGGTATTAATGTTCCAAGCCATTTACTTGAATATTTAGGGTTTGGTGCCAAAAAGGCTGAACTAGTGAACAGTCCCAAATATAATAAATAATAGTGCCTCTCTCTTTTTAACATTTCCAACAAACAATATTGGCATAGATTCAACAAGGTACTGGAAATGGAGGCAATTTGAGTTCAGTGAACTCATTGTCATGTGCAAGAAACCAGTCTGAGAAGATTCAAGCTTTATGACATGGCGTGTTATCCTGCTGGAAGTAGCCATCAGAAGATGGGTACACTGTGGTCATAAAGGCATGGAGATGGTCAGCAACAATACTCAGGTACGCTGTGACATGATGTCCCAAAATGTGCCAAGAAAATATCCCCCACACCATTACACCACCACCAGCCTGAACCATTGATACAAGGTAGGATGGATCCATGCTTTCATGTTGCTGATGCCAAATTCTGACCCTACCATCTAAATGTCAAAGCAGAAATCGAGACTCATCAGAGCCAATCAACGTTTTTCCAATCTTCAACTGTCCAATTTTGGTAAGCCTAAGCGAATTGTAGCCTCTGTTTCCTGTTCTTAGCTGACAGGAGTGGTACCCGGTGTGGTCTTCTGCTGCTGTAGCCCATCTGCCTCAAGGTTCGATGTGTTGTGCATTCAGAGATGCTATTCGGCATGCCTCTGTTGTAATGAGTGATTATTTGACTAACTGTTGTCTTTCTATCAGCTCGAAAAAGTCAGTTCTATCAGTCTGGCCATTCTCCTCTGACTTCTGACATCAACAAGGCATTTGCACCCACAGAACTGCAACTCACTGGATATTTTCTCTTTTTCAGACCATTCTCTTAGACCAGCCAGTCTGGCACCAACAAGCGTGCCATGTCATGCCAACCAAGTCACTAAAATCACCTTTCTTCCCCATTCTGATGCTTGGTTTGAACTGCAGCACATTGTCTTGACCATGTCTACATGCCTAAATGCATTGAGTTGCTGCCATGTGATTGGCTGATTAGAAATTTGCATAAAGCAGTTGGACAGGTGTACCTAATAAAGTGGCCTGTGAGTAGTACAATTTTTGAAAGTAGTTATAGGTGTATAGGTATATTTTATTGTCTACTGTTTGATAAAATTAAAATGTAAAAATATAGCTGATAAAATGTCGTTTAGCATAACATTAGAGTATGCAAAGGTTAAATTAACTTTTATAACTGATTAATTTCTGAAATAAATTTTTTGCTGACAAATGGGTAAAACCTAGTGATCTGAAAGATAGTAGCAATTTATAAAGATTCAAAAATGACAATAAATTCATATTTTGGGGCCACGCTGTAATCCTAAAATACAGTCTTTGTTGTCAATATACCACATCATTACAAGCAACTTATGTTTTAGCAGGTGTTAAATCAGACCTTTAATGACTCATGTAAACAAAATAGTAAGTACCTCATTTTTTTCGAGGCTGTAGTCCTCCATCATCTTGTCTCCTTGCTCTTGGAAGGTGATGATGATGAGAGCTACAAAAATGTTTACGAAGAAGAAGGGGAAGACAACGAAGTACACCACGTAAAAGATGGACATTTCCATCCTATATCCCGGGCTCGGGCCCTGATTCTCGTAAGTGGAGTCCACAGAGTGCTTCAACACACTGAAAGAAAGAACCAAATAAGAGGCGATGACACAAAAAGGAGAGATAATAGGAGATAAGTGAATGCATGTCAACTCACTCTGGCCATCCCTCTCCAGTGGACACAGTAAAGAGAGTAAGCAGGGCCCAAAGCACATTGTCGTAGTGGAAATCGTACTTCTTCCACTCCCGCTTCTGAGATTTGACCTCGTTATCGCGCTCGTACACCAAATATTCGCCCCTGAATCAGAAATACACATACACATTTTGGCATTTTCTTAAGAACAGGTGAGGATAAAGGCTGTTCACACTGTGGATAATAATTATAAAGGTTTAACAATCATTGTTGTTCTATATTAAAGAGTAAATAAGAGAAACAATAAACACTGCAAAAAAGCTTTTCTTACTTAGAATTTTTGTCTTGTTTCTAGACCAAATATGTAAAAATCCTTAAATTAAGAAGCATTTTCTAGACAAGCAAAAACGTTATCTTGTTTTCAAAGATACAAAGTCGAAATTAATAAAATTTTTCCTTAAAACAAGCAAAATAATCTGCCAATGGGGTCTTATTTTTTATTTTGAGTTAAGATTATTTTTCTTACCCTACTGGTAGATTATTAAGCTTGTTTTAATGAAAAACCCACTTAAATTTGATTAACAAGACTGATTCCTGTGATGCTCCAAGGACAGACGTGTCTTAGCGGAGGTCCAGCTACTGCGCCTAGACTGCAGCTCTGCACTAGACGTTTGGCCATAGGAGAAATAGTCGTGCCCAACTGAGCCTGGTTTCTCTCGAGGTTTTTTAAATTCTTCACTTTCGCCAATTGGTGAAGTTTTTTCCTCGCCGCTGTCGCCACTGGCTTGCATGGTTCGGGATCTGTAGAGCTGCGCATCGATGGAATTGCTTCTCAGTGTTTGGACTCTCAGTAGTGATTATTAAACCACACTGAACTGAGCTAAACTAAACTGAACTTAAACACTGAAAACTGAACTGACACTGTTTCAATTCACCATAAACTTCCATGTGAAGCTGCTTTGACACAATCTACATTGTATAAGCGCTATACAAATAAAGATGAATTGAATTGAATTGAACAAGACAATATTTTTTGCATGTCTAAAAATGTTTCTTGATTTAAGATTTTCATATATTTGGACTAAAAACAAGACAAACAATCTAAACAAGAAAGTCATTCTTTGCTGTGTAATCGCAATAATTTCCATAAAAATTTAGTCCAGTTGATGAATGGTGAAAGCATTGCTAGCCAATCCGAATCCAGTCAACTTTGATCACGATTAAATTATGATGCCCCTCTTTTATAGAAGGCTTAGGTGTTCTACAAAAGTGTTTGTCAAGTTTCACAGATAATAGATTATACTGTGTAAATGTACAATCATATATATATATATATATATATATATATATATATAGAGAGAGAGAGAGAGAGAGAGAGAGAGAGATAGATAGATAGATAGACAGACAGACAGACAGACAGACAGACAGATAGATAGATAGATAGATGAAATCAGATTTATTAAACCCCCTTTAAAATGTCTGAATATTTCCCAAATGATGTTTAACAGAGCAAGGAAATTTTCAGTGTGTCTGATAATATTTTTTTCTTCTGGAGAAAGTCTTATTTGTTTTATTTTGGCTGGAATAAAAGCAGTTTTTAATTTTTACAAACCATTTAAGGTCAAAATTATTAGCCACTTTAAGCTGTATTTTTAAAGGGGCTAATAATTACAGAGCAAACCATCGTTATACAATAATTTGCCTAATTACTCTAATTAACCTAGTTAAGCCTTTAAATGTCACTTTAAGCTGTATAGAAGCGTCTTGAAAAATATCTAGTAAACTATTATTTACTGTCATTATGGCAAAGGAAAAAAAAATTCATTATTAGAAATGAGTTATTAAAACTATCATGTTTAGAAATGTGTTAAAAAAAATCTTCTCTCCGTTAAACAGAAATTGGGAAAAAATAAACAGGGGGGCTAATAATTCAGGGGGGTTAATAATTCTGACTTCAACTGTATATATAATACATGTGTGTATATAAGTAAATGCTCATTTTTGAGTGTAAGTAAAAAAGTGGTGTCTTTTTTATGTCTCTTTAAATGCAAATGAGCTTTTCAGAAGAATGCGGAGCCTTTACAGCTTATGCCTAGAATACTCTGACAAAAAACATCTGTTTTTGATTATACATTTTATTATACTCTATTCATCACTATTAAGTTCATGTGACATCACAGTTCATCTTCATGAAAGTTATTATTATTCACATACATTTTAAAAGTCAGACATCTGTTTTCTAAAAATTATAATTTAGCCAAAAATAATCATTTATTCTCCCCTCATGTGTTTTTAAGCATTTATGACCGTTTTTAGATATTTCAAAGAATGTTGGTTGGACCCACTGACTACCATAGTAGAAAAAATTTACTATGGAAATCAATAGATGCCAGCTACTGTACCAGCATTATTCAAAATATCTTCCGTTGTGTTTGACAAAAAAAATAAACTCAAACAGTTTTTAAACAAGCAAAGGGTGAGTTAACAATGACCGAACTTTCATTTTGGGGTGAACTATGCCTTTAGATGCATTGTTGTGGACCATGCAGTAAACTTCCAACCCCATTAGAAAAACTGATAACACTTAGGTCACAATTCACTGTATTAACAAATTATTAGCTAACACAACTAGCTCAATAAACTACTAATTAGCTGTTTATTAATAGTTAGTATGGTAGAAGTTGAGTTCAGGTTTTTTTAACCTCGTTACTATGGCTTTTACACTAAATATCCGCCCCTGAATCAGAAATACACATACAGAACAGGTGAGGCTGTTCACACCAGGGACAATAACTATACACTTAACACTTAATCCCATAAGAAAAACTGATAACACTTTAGTTTAGGTCACAATTCAGAGTATTAACAAACCATTAACTAACACTACTAACTTAATATACCATTAATTAGATGTTTATTAATAGTTAGGCTAGGTTTAGGTTTTGGGTAGGATTAGGGATCTAGAATAAGATCATACTTAACAACTACTAATGAACAGATAATATCTTAATAATAGGCAGGTAATAAGCTAGTAGTTGATAGCATGAACTGTGACCTAAACTAAAGTGTTACCAAAACAGTATTGTGCAAAATGTTTGTCTGTTTAAACCAAACAAAATCAGGATTCCCACCTTGAATTGGATGACCTCTAATTACCTGCAGTCTCGGGCGAACTCTTTAGACTCATCAGTGCAGTAAAAGAATCGTCCTTTAAAAAGCTGCACGGCCACAACAGCGAAGATGAACATAAACAGCATGTAGACGATCAGGATGTTCAACACATTCTTTAGAGAGTTTACTACACAGTCAAACACCGCCTGGGAGAAACAGACCAGTTTAATTAGCAAAGTATGCTAACTGGGCAAACAAAACACAGGATGATGCAGTAACATGTAACATAGCTGTGTAGTTTTGACAGTACTTTTAGTTTTGGAAGACGTTTGATGGTCTTGAGTGGACGCAGCACCCTTAGAACCCTCAGAGACTTGATGATACTGATGTCTTTCCCCTTACTGCTCCCCCTGTGGATTGGAGGAAAACAATAAGCTGTCAACACAAGGCAGAAGGAAATATAAAGACTTCCTTTTCACCATATTTGACATGTAGAATGTTCCTTGAGCTTCCTTCCAGCTCAAAATAGCAGCTTTAATATCACCATGCAGTTAATAGCGTAGTATATATGATTTTGAAGATTGATTTGTAGTGGAATGCAAATCTTTATTTTCTTCAAGCAAATCTTCACAGGCCTTCAGATTCATAAGCGTCTGGTTTTCAGTCTATTTTTTTATTATTAAACTACTCTAGGCATTCCAACAGCATAACACATTCAAATATCAAGTAAGTATCAAAGTTGTCAGGCATTTTTCGGTGCAATGCCCAGCCAAACCTCTTTCTTTCTTTTTTTGTTGTTATTTTTGGCTGTGTTAGAGCATACAGGGGAATGAAGGTCTGGGATATGGAGGCTGTTTGTGTTAATTGTAGTTAACAAGACAAGTCTGAGGGTTTATTGAGATGCAGAAGGCTAGAGGACTTGAGTCCAACTGTATCTTGTCCCTAGAAGAACTTGAGGAAGCTCAAACCAGGAGACAAAGACAAGTTACAAGGTCATTTCATTGCATTCAAAATTAAAGGAGGAAACAAAAAAGAAGGGAAAAACTGTTAAGAAACTTCCTGCCACTAAAACACGTCTGGATTTTTACAAGAAACTGGCAAGAATTCCTGGTCATTTTGATGAACTTTTGATCAAGACTTATGTGGTGCTATAAGAGCTAAAGACTGTCCACACTGGAAGTTGCTTATACCTAAACAAAGTGACAAATTATTAACACTAACAAATCCGCTGTAAGTTTAATGCTTAAAAAAAAGCGAAAATTTATACATATATAATGCATATATTGGTAAAGGAATAAACAAAAACAATAGAAATAATCAATATTTTATTATATAACTATTCAAAAACTATTCTATAAAAATTCAAAGTGTGGTTAATAATGGGTTAATAATAATGTGAACACAAAATAATGAGTAAACTTGTAAAATAAATCTAAAGCGAGGCCGTAGCCAGGGTTTGAAGATTTTGAGGTCCAGGGATTACCAATAACAATAGCTACAATGCTGTGCTGCCAGATATCGCAAAAAAACAAACAAAAGCAATACCCCAGAAAATGCACTAAATTACAGTACGTTCAAATCTTGTAATAGGACACAAAACCTGTACCTTCATCTTCCTACTGTATTAACAACGCAATTAGTTTTATTAACACTCTTACATTACGTATTAAAAACACATTCAAAGATGGTTTAAATCAAGGTGTCTGCAGGTTTCTTTGAGTTATATTTAGGATTTTTTAAGAGTTTTTTTTTAGTACCACACAGAATGAAATTTATGGCCAATTTTATAGTACAGCATGTAGCACAACTAATGACCATCCTAAACACTGTTATTTATAGATATAAAGTGTGAAAAACCTATAATAACAACAATAATAATAATAATAATAATAAGATAATTATTATAATTTCAAAAATCATAATAAAAAATCAGTTTCACCAAACTGCATTAACAACACTAACTAAATTGAATTTTCCAATGTCAATAACTTATGCCTGTCATTATATTAAATATAACAATAATTTACATGTATAGCTTTTTATTACTGTTTTATAAATATGTATTTTCTGATTTTGTTCAATCTTGTGGTAAAGCATTTGGTGACAAGTTCGACTCAATGTTTTCTCTCTTAAAACAATTAAGACTGATGCCTACCAGATTTTTTTTTATCAAGCAGCAAACGTTTTAAAAGCTTGAAAGAATAAATAAATGTTTAATACAGCTTAAATAGTATTTAACTGATCATATTAATAACACAGTAGCATTTTCACACTGGAAAAAATAAAGAATCTGCATTTTATCATCTATAAATGGCCTTTGGTTCCACCTATGTTGATTTGCGTGATGATATACGAAGAGATTTGGCCACAGGACAAATGGTCATGCATGCCCAACTGAGCCTGGTTTCTCTCGAGGTTTTTTAAATCTTCACTTTCGCCAGTTGGTGAAGTTTTTTTCCTCACCGCTGTCGCCACTGGCTTGCATGGTTCGGGATCTGTAGAGCTGCGTATCGATGGATTTGCTCTTCAGTGTTTGGACTCTCAGTAGTGAATATTAAACCACACTGACCTGAGCTAAACAGAACTGAACTTAAACACTGAAAACTGAACTAACACTGTTTCCATTTACTATAATCTTCTATGTGAAGCTGCTTTCTACATTGTAAAAGCGCTATAGAAATAAATAAAGGTGAATTTAATTGAGATTTAAGTAGAATTCAAAACGGAATCGAAATTTTCTTTACAGAGTTCATTCATTTGCATTTTTTAAGACCTCTGAAAGGCAGATTTAAGATATTTTAAGACTAATTAAGATCTTATTTTTATATTATGGACACCCAGTTAATTACATCTGGCAACATGGTAAAATGGTGATTGCAGTTTAATTATGTTACACCACATGATTAATTTTTTTTCAATTTAAAACACCTACAATTCTTGAAATATGAAAAATGTACTGAGGCCTGGACCTTAGTGACATCATAGCTGGCTACAGGCCTGATTATGAGGGTTATGTACGCATTCATTCATTCATTCATTGTCTTTTCGGCTTAGTCCCTTTATTAATCTGGGGTCGCCACAGCAAAATAAACCGCCAACTTTTCCAGCATATGTTTTACGCAGCGGATGCCCTTCCAGCTGCAACCATCACTGGGAAACACCCATACACACGCATTCACACACATACACTACGGACAATTTAGCTTATTCAATTCACCTATAGCGCATGTCTTTGGACTTGTGAGGAAAACCGGAGCATCCGGCGGAGATTCTATAATATAAGAGATATAAGAGATTCTATAAATCCAACTAGACTATTTGTGCACCAAACAATGTAGACAGTGTTAGCCGTCATATCCTGTATAAATCCTCATTGAGCCAGGTTCAGTCTTGTAAAAGTGGCAGGGCTGCTTTTTTAAAAGTATTTACACATGTCCCAAACACAAACAGAGGTGAACTCTTCAATCAAGCGGCCAAAGACGGCTGCCTTTAACTATGAACTTCCTGACAAGTCCCAGTTGAAGACCGGCCAGCTCATGGCAGATTGATTGAGTCAGAGCGCAGGAAAAGATCCAGGGTACCAATAATCAATTACTCGCTCCAGACTGTGTACAAAACCATAAGCTGTGTGTAAAACTCTTCAGATACTTGGTGTTCGGGTCCACACTTTCATTAGACTCCAAATGAAATAAAAAAAAACAGAGTGAATGAATAAAGAGGAAGGGAGGGATGATCGGGAAGGGAAAAAGAAAGAAAGAGAGAGAAGCCATCACGTAAGCTGGACGGTAGCCGTGCCACAATAAAGAGGGGAGAGACTTTACCCAGAGAAGCTCCTGTTGATCACCAAGGCGAAGACATAAGAGAGGGTCAGAGACAGACAGCCGAAGAGACAGAAGAGAGGGAAAGGAATACACACATACACAAACACAAACACAGAGAAAAAAGAGAAAGAGAGACAGAAAATAGAAACAAGATACTGGGAGTGGCTTGGCAGAGGAAGAACATCAATATGAGAGACGGACAAACACAGAGAGAGAGAAAAAGGACCAAAGGAAAAGCCCCAGCCAATGATTTAAAAAGAGTTGAAAGGCTCAGAGGTCCGCGATTATTTAGGATGCACTAAGGGTATAATCTAAACCTACAACAGGCCTTTTGATGAATAGAATGATTCGAATTGTATAGAGAAATTGATCACAGCTAAACTGAAAAACAACAGAAATGAAACATTTAATGCGAAATCCACTTTTATAGGTGCCAACTTTGCTTAATGTGTTTTTAAAGGGGTAGCAAAAATATATATATTTTTTATATAGCAAAAAAAAACAGTCTCAAATGTACAGTGCTCAGCATATATAAGTACACCCCTCACAAATCTATATTTTAAATTTATATTTTTAATAGCATGCTATACAGTATTATATTTGTGCATAAACATTAGATTAGTCAAGACTGAAGCCAAATCTGGAGCTTATCTAACAAAATAACTTACAATAACGGTCCAAAATCTAGTGCACCCAGATTTATATGTTATAGAAAAATATTAAATACAAATTTAGAAAAGAGGAAAAATCTAAAAAGGCAAAACATTTTAAAAAAATTTGTAGAAATTTTGTAGGTTGTCATTTTTTTGCAATATTTTGCTTAAATTTGTTTGTATTATCTTTCAATTTCTAAATGTTTGGTGACTAAAACATTATTTTAATAAATATCTCTGTTTAATAAATCTGTTTTGTTTAAATGCACCAAAATACATTGCCTATATTCACTGAGAAATGGATAAACATATTGATTTTCAACTTGGGGTGTACTCTATTATGCTGAGCACTGTATATTTCCACACTTAAACTAAAATTACTTAAAATAGTATTGCTTTTTAAGAATAATCTTTATGTACACATTATATACATGGCCAATTTGCTGATTTCACCTATATTTATAGAAGACAGCAACTAAAATGCAATTCAGCATAACAATAGTTTATAAAATAACAATTAGTCACTTTACTTGCATTCAATATGCTTTCTATGTACATAAAATAATTTTAGTTAGCAAATTTAATTTGATGCAGACACTTATATTTGGCCCAAATAATTAAAAGCATCATAAAATGAAAATTTATTGGACTGTTGATGAAATTTGTACATTTTTGCTATTTCAGCGCAGAATAAAAAAAAAAATAAATAAATCTGTAGATTTATGCTGAATGATTTTGGGGGTATCATAACTAAAAACTTAATATATGACATTTAAAATTATACCTTTTAACTTTTATTAAATGTTTACAATGCAAATAGATTTACTTAATTGGTAAACAAAGCAAGTAGCTCATATAATAGATCTACTAAAAGACAAAGATTTACAAACTAAATCATATAAACATTTTCATTTTTGTCAATAATATTACTGAAATTATTAAAAAAAAAGAATAAATATACATATTTACACTCATCTACACAACTAAATAAAAAGACTCAATGATGGGCTAAAACCTGTGGATTTTTGTGTGCGCAGATTTCGTGTGGGCCTACTTATTGGGGATTAATTCATGCTCACATTTGCCACACACGCATATTGGTTTTCCTTGAATAGTTAAAAGACTTTCTACGAAACGAACAATATATCATATTCCTAAACACAACCTTACCCCTAAACCTATTTTTAACATAAACATTTTGTGTTTGTGTGTGTGTGTGAATTTTTACACTTTTAAATAAACATTATTGAGTATTTTAAATTTTGTTTCCCCAAGTTAGTCTCTACAATGTCAAAACTCCTTGTGGGGACATTTGCTGCTCACAATGTAGCATAAACAAGTACATACACTCACACACACCTGAGTGTGCAGCTCTCATCTGTATTGACTGAATCACTCTCACACACTCGCTCCTGCCAGGTATTTGGCAGGCCTTTAATCTGGACCAGTCCCCAATCAATAACTGAGAATTCAAACTTGTCACCCTTATAGATCAGGACATCCCACTGCAGTAGGGTGAATCCTCACTCCACCATGCCAAATCACAGGGAGATCCTTGAATCAGCACACCGTATAAGACACTGGAGCCGGAATGGAGGAGAATCCACAACTGACTGCAGTGGAGCCAAAATGGCCGCCATGCTGCTGTCGCCTCAAGGTGGCAGTGCGGGATGGTATTTTTGTTTGAATAACTTTCAAGCAGCACATTGAGTCCGTAAGCCAGCGCATATCACCTTAAACAACCCTTTTTTGTTCTCATGCTTCTCTGATATTTGTGTTAACTTCATTCTTCATTAGAAGAATGAGGTCTTGAAAGGTTAAACATTTGTTGAGTCATTTTGTTCTTTCTGTGAAACTATAACAAACAGGCAAGTCTTCCCTCCAGCAAACTGAATTATTCTGGGTCAGGGGTTTTCAAACTGGGCTAAATTAAACATAATTAATAATTAATCAATTAAATAAGATTAAAATAAAACATTTAATTAAATTAAGACACAAAAATTATTACAAAGGAAAAAAATGAATACAACTCACAAATATATATTTTTATTTAAATAATATAGTTGTACATAAATACAATATTATTGAAGGTAGAAACTGCAAATAAATAAACCTTAAAAATATTTTAGACCCATGTATAATATAATAGAATAAATCTAGTATATTTTAGATCCATATAATAGTAATACAAATGTAGTCCTAATGCAAGAAACTAGACTACATAGACGCCTTTCATGGGGGTCCATGAGACCAAAATATTTGAAAACCCCTGTTGTGGGCACTCAGAGTTGTCTGAGATTTGAGATTGTATCATGTGATCATGCCTATACCCAGAATGCATCAAAGTGGAGCAAATAAGACCTAAAAGAATAGTTCACTCAAAAATAAACATTCATCATCATTTATTCACCCTTATGTTGCATCAAACCTGCAAACTCTTGTTTAGGAGAACCACGGGTAAGAAACAACATGATGGTGAGTAAATATTCACAGGTCACAATGAAAGTATATAACCTTTCATTTCATATACATGTGAGTGCCGGAAAGAGAGAATGAGATGACAACAGGCGAAGGACAGAAGATAAGCGAATTGACAAGAAGCTATTGTCAACCTGGAGTCTATCAACGCATCATATTTAATCTTACCTGGCCGATTATGATTGCAAGATTTTTAAGCTAATGATTGATTTTAGATTTTTTTTAAAGCAAGAAAATTTTGAAAATATGAGTACACATTAGAAAATTGAATACAAATATTGAGTATAACTGTATAAAGTGATTATTTACGTTACTTAAAAAGTGATTAAATTTGTTGCCTTAAAAACAAGTTGACTTTACTTAAAAAAGTGAGTCAATTCATTGTAACTTGGAACTGTTAAGTTGATTTAACTATAATTATGCACATAGTTAATTTAGTTAAATATTTTAAGGCAATGGGTTTACTCACTTTAAGTAAAGTGTTCTAATTGTTTTCAAAGTTACAGGTTTACTCAGTTATTTTAAGTAAATTCAACTAGACATTGTTTACAGTGTATGTATAATTGATAGCATTTGTATATCAAAAATTATTCATTCATTCATTTTCTTTTTTTACCGGCTGAACTATCTGCAGGGATTTAAACAGAAAACAAACTGCACTGTTATCAGAATATAGATTCATGAGTCAGCTTGGTGCAAGTAGTCATTAAAATTAGATCATATCATTTCAAAATATCTGACTAAAGATTATGAATCTATAATCTGATTATATATAAATGATTCAATTATAAATCTGGTCAGATTATATATCTGTATTACGATTGAAACCATCACACACAAAAAAAATGATTCATTGGGTTTACAACATTGTAAGTGTTACAACTGTACTGTATGTAAGCTTTTGACTCTTCTAAAGCATAAAAATACCATAATTTGTTTGCAGATATTTAAGAATCATGTTAAGTGAACATTCTTGTTTATCTGAAAAACAAGGCTGAAGTCAGATATTCTGCTATGAAAATGTCTGTTATGTGGTGGAAAGCTGTCTTTGTTTTGGTTATTTTAACTCGTCTACCGCCAGTTTAGCCAATTATATTTCAGCACCCAGCATTGCTTTCGTGGAAAACATCGTATTTTATTCATTCATTCAAAAAGGCTCTCAAAGCATGCGCCCATGACCGAAATGCGACCTCCGGTGGACAGTAGCAGACTCCGAAATGAGACGCAGATTCAGAGTTCCACTTGAGGTTATTAATTAGCAAATGATATAAATATTAACATTGTAAACATTAGCTGAGCAGTTTACATTGTAACCCCCTGCTCTAACACCACGCTACCTGACGAGATTTGCAGTGATAAGCAATTTGGCTGTTTTTACCAGACGAAACACGACAGAATTTAAATTAAAGCCATTCAGAAAAGCAGAATATGCACTCACTCACGAAATTGTAAGGTTTATAATCTAATCAATACATATTAAACCTCTTTAAGATTATTAAAAGTACATGCTGAATCACTCATATGTGTTGGCTTGAGTCTAAGTTCTGAAGTTCAATTTCAAACGGTTTATTTTATTTTATTTTCAAGATCTGAGGTGAACTATCTGCTGCTTTCAGTAGTATGGTGATAAATGTCATGTAAAATGGCATTCAGACTCAGATTGTTAGCATTTAACGCTGAACAAAGCACATGAGGTGTACACATAAGGTGATAATTTTTTTTTATGTTGTTCAGCTGCAAGAAATAGAAGCTGTTTCTAATATATATTATTGAGGTGTTGGTTAGGACAAAAACGTCTTTTAATTTAGATAATATTCCTTCTGTCACGTGTTGCTGTTTTTTTATAGAACACGATTTCATTCAGCCTTTAGGCTCGATCATCAAACTCAATCCTGTTGGTCATCAATCTGGCAACCTGCGCTTGCATTTGTTTTGATCCAGGAATGCAATACCTAGTTCAACCACTGCGTGTCAAACTTAAATACTGTACCTTTAAGGTAACTATTAGTAATGTCCAATTCAGCCCATATAAATTGTTTGCAACCAGTTACTTAAAAAAAAAAGTTTAGTGAATCATTTTTTTCAGTGCAAAATCACTGAAGTGTGAATTAAACGAAGATCAATCTTTGTTCAATTTGTTTAAAGTTAATGCAGAATATCTCATGTTTTTTCATGGGTGCTGCCGGTACAGTATCTGTTTGTCAGAATAAAGAGAAAAAAACTATTCTGGCCAGTCGATCGGTGCATCTCTACTTGACCGTATCTTCTAGATCTCTTGTGGTCTCTCTTTTTCACTCACTTTGTCAGACTCAACAAATGAAGGCCCGAATGATAAACAGCCTGACAGCTGGAGTCTGTCCAAGGCAGCTTAGTGCTGATGGAGGAAAGGAGAGGAGAGGAAAGGTGGATGGGGAAGAGCTTGTTTTTGAGGAATGAGACACGGGACAGAAACAGGGTTGATAGGGTGGACAGGGTTCATTTAGATTGGGGTCAGGGGAAGGGAGATGAAATTTAAGCGTTGCCTGTGGAGTGATTTTTAACTCAAAGCAGGAATGAAACCTATCAGGACATGTGTATGTGAACATACAGGCTGATAGATTTCACTGCAGGCATTCAGCTAACACACGGTCATTCACATCAGCATACTATCAGCCTTCATTGGGAATAAATTAAGTAGCTACACTAAAAAAGCTATAGATTTATACATATAGCAAGTTAATATTGAATATACAACAGACACAAACGTTTGGGGTTTGTATATGCATGTGTAAGAGTGTGTATAATAGATTTTAGGAAAACAATTGTGCTTATTATTATTATTATGGACTTTATTCAGAGCTTTTTTATGAATGAAAGGTAAATAAAACATATTATTTGAATATGAATATTTAACAACAACAACATAAATGTTGGTACTGTCACTTTTAATCAATGCAATGCATCCTTGCTGAATAAAAGTATGGATTTCTCATTCCCTAAATCCCAAATTTTGAACATTAGTGCATGCACTGTATTGTTTCTTAAATGACATTTAAGGCATTTAAGGTATGTATGTATGCTGATGCTTTGACTGATATACATAGTTATGTTCACCTTCCTCAGTCCCTGATTTTTATTGTATGTTGAAAAGCAGTGTTATCAATGAGTCAAAAACTCATTATGAAGCGAACTTAAGGGCCACTTTATTAGGTACACCTTACTAGTACTAGTAGGTTGGACCATCTTTTGCCTTCAGAACTGCTTTAATCCTTTGTGTCATAGACTGAACAAGGTACTGGAAATATTCCTTAGAGATTTGTGGTTTTTCTGTAAACCCTAGAGATGGTTGTGCGTGAAAATCCCAGTAGATTAGCAGTTTCTGAAATACTCAGACCAGCCCGTCTGGCACCAACAACCATGCCAAGTTCAAAAGTCACTTAAATCATCTTTCTTCCCCATTATGATGCTCAGTTTGAACTGCTGCTGATCATCTTGACCATGTCTACATATCTAAAAGCATTGAGTTGCTGCCATGTGATTTGCTGATTAGAAATGCGCGTTAACGAGCAGTTGGACAGGTGTACCTAATAAAGTGGCCGGTAAGTGTATATCACATATCATATTGATTACATAACAGAAGTATCCATCTATTATTTTACTATGCAAAATTATTACACAATCATAGCAAAGGGTGCTATTTATCATGTTTAAAAAGTGGGACACTATGTTGTTTGAGAGTGTTTAACAAAAAAGGTAAGGACGTAAGGTAAAACTTGTTAATAGTTTATTTTTGACTTAAAGATATTTCTAAGTGGACATTAAAGTATATTCTAAAATCAAAAAACAGAAGTTCATGACTGCTTTAAGGCAATTTAAAAAAGCTGTTGGTTAGAACAAAGTTGCTATTTTGACTGGATTCTTTAGATTTACTAGCAGCATGTAAACTGAAGAGGATTAAATATTTAAAGTTATTATTTTGACTAATCTGGCAACCAGAAATACAATTTTAAGTTAAACAAAAGCAAATTCAAACAATTCCAAACTACCAACACATAATCAACATTATCAAATAATATTTTTAAGTAACTTGCCATTTGCTTCAGAAATTATATAATACCAATATTAAATTAAAAAAAGATCAGACAATGTGTATTCACTCACTTATTTTTGCATATATACAGTAGTCAAAATTTGAAGTGGGTCAAAAAAGTTTAAGAAAGTTGTCTAAACTACCAAACAACACCCATTCTTGTCTTTTTTGGTGCACTTTAAATGTTGAATACTATATACAGTAATCTAAAAGTGTCCAACGACTACTTGTAATGCAATCAAGTCTAATCTCAGTGCCCAGCAAGATTAAAAAAAAAAAGATATCTAATAGATGTCTAATAGATGTCTAAACATAGTCATCTTGGCTAAAACAAGGCTAAACTTGGGCTGTCGATGAAAATCTAATAGACGTCTAAGGATAGGCCAAAACTAGACTAGTCATCAAATAAACAGAAATGTATGACTACACATATGAAGTCTGTCTAATCTGTCTATTTTATAACTAGTCTAGTTTTGGGCTATTCCTATAAATGTCTATAAGATTGTCTATGTTTAGATGTCTATTAGACATCTATTAAACACAAAATTGTTTGCTGGGTGTTATCTCAAGACTAATCTCACAAACATGTGAATGTAATGTAATCTGGCCTATGAGACTGAGGAGGATGTACACATACTAGATCAAACATGCAATGAAAAAGGGCTAAAAATCATTCCACGCTCATGTTTGCAAACTCTCCTGATCGTCCCGCTCTGGGTTTCAGCTTTTTTGTCTTCCACTACCCTCTTTCTATCCCCCAGGCTGCTGCTCCCTCAGGCCGTGCAAAGGAAAGTAAGTGTACCTGTGCAGGACGGGCTCTCGCTGATCCAGACATGGAAACCGCCTGGGCACTAAAGGGCTACAGGTGCCTGGAGACCCCTCGCCCCCACTGGGCCCCGCAGGGCTCAAAACTACCCTTCTCAGCAGAGGGAAAGTGTGGCGGGACAGAGTTATGGTGAATACTATGACAATGAAATGATGATGGATGGAAAAAACAAACATGTCTATGTACTTATTTGTATCTGTCTATTTTTAAAGGTATTTTAGGGCATTAAAGGGCACCTATTTTACCCCTTTTTCAAGATTTAAGAGAAGTCTTTTGTGTCTCCAGAATGTTTCTGTAAAGTTTTAGCTCAAAATATTCATCAGATTATTTATTATACTTTTCAGAATATTGGAATAGGACAAACACGCTGTATTTGTTTTTGTTGCCATTAATGTTAGTTCTCCCCGCCAAGTGTTCCCACGTGCCTCAAGTGTGCCGCAATCTACGTCTCGGCTGTGTCGGATAAACACCATAGTGACAGAGATAAAGGAAGCAGATCTTGCATAACGTTTGTGAGAAATACCACAGAAAGAACTTTCCCAATGATTGTGGAGTTAATTCAAGCCTTTCTGCAACGATAAGTCACACACAATGTTGTTACAAAGTTCACGCACACACACACGCACACACACACAGCACATGCGTTTAACTTTGCACTGTTTTTGCATGTCAAATGTGACAGGATACACAGTAATATCCACTGCTGCACGTATATCCGTTATGTTAATGTACAAAGTAAATCTGATTTAGCGTCCACAAACCGGGATTAAAGTTACATTGTACTGACATGCGGCTGTGATGAAAAAGACGGTTAAATTGCTGTATTTCATTAACATGCACTGTTTTAAAAACGTTTTAAACTGGTAAACTCATTCTTGATCTTTAAACTGGTAAACACATCTGATGACGATTGATGATCACAGAGAGCTGAACAGATATTTTAATCCCAGTTGCTTTGCGCACGTCCTGTCTTGTTAATATGATTATACGCGTTACTACGGAGACATGTTAATAAGCGGCTGTCAATCAATTTGTTGGGTGGGGAAACCGCACGCCTACATCACGTTGTGATGAGCCTCAAAATGGGATGGATTTGGATCCTATTTTAACGTGAGGAAATAAAAAAAAAAGACTTAATGTGTTTCTATCACCCCAATATGACTGTGGACACACTATACCTACACATAGTTCATTCCAAACAGCTAACAAAAGATGATTTTTGTCATAGGTGCCCTTTAAAATTTAAACAAAGTATGGAATGTTGTAGATTAGTGTAATTAATCAATATATTATAATGTTTTTTATATATTCTTACATAACTAACAAGCTAATAAATAAAATAATTATTTATTGTAAATCACAAATCTAATGAAAGTAAGAATTATTAAATGATCTCTTCATTTTTCCATATTTTTTATATGAAGAGTAGAAGTTTTCTAAAAAAAAAACACTTTAATAAAATATTTAAATATATAGATTTATTAGTCTAAGTAAATAAAATGTACTTTTTACTAAAAGTGAAAAATAATATAAGTTTCAAAATGCATCATACAATTAACCTGCTTCAGATATTTCTTTTAAATCTCATTTGGAGGAATCAAAATACGACAAAATGAGAAATATATTAGGATAAATGTTTTGGTTTGTATTAGGCATGGGCCGGTATAAGATTCTGATGGTATGATAACCTTGGATAAAAATATCACGATTTCAGGGTATGACAGTATTGTGATGACTGCTCTAAAATATATATTTTTAAATGTCTGGGTAAAAATTTAAAACTTTTTTTCCCCATTGAACACAATATAATTTTTGTTGAGAAACATTTATAATAATTTGGAGCAGTAAACATGTCAGTCTAAATAATTCAAATAAATCGTTGACTTCTGCTCTTGTTTTAAAAACACAGATTTCTTTACAATTCATGTCATCTTTGGATATGTTTTCTGCTGGAGATATTGTTGTCCTAAAAAACAAACAAACCAAAAAAAAAGCATAAATAAAAAATCCTATACATACCTTAGTAACGGTATAGCAGAAAATTTTTGCAGTTTTAAAACCTTGACTTTTCCAAATCGTGGTATACCTTGAAAACAGTTATCGTCCCGTGCCTAATTTGTATTGAACTTCAAGATACAAGGATAAAATCACTTCTGAAGCTCACATATAAAATACAAATCTAACATTTTCAATGCAATTCCCCATTGCCTTCCCATTTCTTCTCATTTACCATCCTACTAGTTTTATTGTTGTTTTTTGACAGGAGTTTGCTTCAGAAAATCAAAAGCTCATAGACTGATGAATTTAATGAATGATGTGAATAAAAGGCGTTCAATGTGAGATACAATGTAAGGTAAAAACCTGAGACTAAAGACTGACAAAAACAAGCTAATGACAGCAGGTGGATGGCAAAGAAACAGAGGCGTGACCAAGTTAAAAGCTGGGGATCTGATTGGCCAGAGAGAGAAGAGAGACAGACAGGCTGGCTTGGACAGAAAGTGAGTGTGCTTGAGTGTGTGGAAAGAGAGAAAGGCCTTCATTTGTGTGACTGATTGAGTGAGACAGAAAGCAAAGTGACAAAAAAAGAGATAGAGAGCTGAAAAGAGCAAAACAGTGCTGACAGGAGAAGAAAAAGAGACCAGAAGAGAGAGTATTGACGAGGCTCCAGGGTGGCAGAGGAGAAGGGGCAGCAGGCAGGCGCTGTGCGGCAGAAGACGGAGGGGGTAAAAGGGCACTTACGTGAAGGCAAAGGCTACCAGGGCACCACTAACCACTACAAAGTCCAGAAAGTTCCACAGGTCACGAAAATATGAGCCCTCGTGTAAAATCAAGCCTAACACCACCATCTAAAACACAAAGTAGAGGAATAAAGCATGAAGCGGAATCACACACATAAACTCAATCATGAAAGTCACTTCACCTAGGATTTACCTTGATAAGCATCTCAAAGGTGAACACTCCAGTAAAAACGTAGTCAAAGTAACGCAAAACCTGGATGACAGGAAGAGAATTTATTACAAATGTGTTCTATAAAATGCAAAGTCTAATCAAATCACATGACATCCACTTAAACTGAGATTTGGGGCTAAGTTGTTGAAACTTTATTTATTTATATAATTATTTATTTAAAAACATTTTCTATGTATAAACTAATTAGTGATTTGTCTTTAAGACAAATGATAAGACATTTCCTTTAAAATATCATTTGATTTAAAGAGATGAACATAAACATATATGTGACCCTGGACCACAAAACCAGTTATATGTGTCAATTTTGAAATAAATAAATAAATAAATAAGCTTTTTATTGATCAATGGTTTGTAGCGATAGGATAATATTTGGCCAAGATACAGCTTACTTACATTATCTGGTTTAAATCTAGTTTATAAAAAATAAATATTAAGAAAATCGCCTTTAAATTAAGTTTTTAACAATGGAAATTTTTCATCAAAACTTGCATTTTATTAGATTTATGTAGGAACTATTTTTTTCATTGAAGATTATCTTTACTTAATATTCTAATAATTTTTGCTTTTGTTATTCATAATAAAAATTATTCATTCAATTATTCATTTTCTTTTCGGCTTATTCACTTTATTAATCTGGGGTCCCCACAGTGGAATGAACCGCCAACTTATTCAGCACACGTTTTACACAGCGGATGCCCTTCCAGCTGCAACCCATTTCTGGGAAACATCCATACACACTCATACACTACGGACAATTTAGCCTACCCAATTCACATCCATACATACATACATACACACATACATAATTTTGACTCGTACAGGGTCACACATTACTATTCTTGACTGACAGTATACATAAATGGATCTATAACCTATATGCACTTAAAAAACTATTTTGCTGCTTGTTTTAACTACTTATTTAAAATAACACAATTCTTAAGAGTTGTTTGGGACAACTTAATTGTTTTATGTTCAATACACTTAAATTTGTTAACTAAATTTGTGTTGGGACAACATGAATGAATTGTGTGGAACGCTGCATTTTTAACAGTATGTACCAATTGTTGGTCAATAAAATACTTACATAAATATTAATTCAAGAGTTCACACTTAGCTGATGATTGATTATAAAGCTTGTTTGGCATGCTGTCCCAGGACAGAGCCCTGAGCTCATAAGATTCTCGAGCCTCAGGCTCCCTCCCATTTGCAAGGCGAGAGGGGAGTTTAAGCTCAGGTAGATCTTGAGAACTCCCCTGCTGTAGTAGCTAATGAACAAATGCTCTTAAGAGATATTTACTAGGAGCATGTCTATGGTGCAGTTTTGGATTAGTCAATTAACTTGGCTTGGTAAGGACTAGAACCAGTGACGCTCTTGCTTTGAGGCAACAGTGCTAACCACTGGGCCACCATGCCACCCATCTAGGAAAGGAGGAGGAGTAGGGGTGGAAGGGGGGGGGGGGATTCTTCAAAACGAAGAAGGCTGTTATATGGAACCTAGAGTTTTTATAGTGGCTTAGGATTCGTCTGATTGGTGAATCATAAATTGAATAATGGGGTGCCGGCAGCAAGCAATCATAAGCATGTGATTCTCTCAAAATTTGTTTATAAATAAACCTCATTTATGACACTAAATATATATTTAATTTTATTTGCTCACTTTGTTTCTCTCTGATTCCTGTGAGACGGGATCTTCTGCTGCTAATGCGATACTGCTCATAGCGATAACGGACAGAATACACATCTCAAAATAACGTAGAGTCAGGATGTAGTGACAGCATCTCCGGAAACTGAAAACACACACCGGTTGGGATGAATAACATTTGCTTTGCACTAACTCTCACAAACAAACACACAAGTACACTCTTACGGGTTGGTCGTGGATAAGATGAAACAAGAACTAAATGGTGGAATGCGTTTGTGGCCTTCTTCATCGCCACCATCGTCTTCCTCTTCCTCTTTCTTCTCTCCTTCTTTACCTGGCTCCGTGTTGGCATTCTTGTTAACTGAACATGAAGGAAAAAAAGGGAATGCTCAATAACAGGCTATAAACACAATTACATCTTGGTTTTAATAAGCCAATGTCTGTCATTGAACTGTCAGGCGTTGAAGCTGTTAATTCAATTCTATATGACGCAAACAGCATTAAATGACAAACATGCCAAAAGTAAAAACATACTTTGAACCATAAACCACTGTCGAAAATGTCCTCTTATTTATATTTAAGCAACTAAATTAATGCTAAGTCTGACTATCTACCTCATAGGGCTCAAACTCGATTCCTGGAGAGTCGCAGATCTGCACAGTTTTGCTTCAACTCTAATCAAACACAGCTGATCCAACTAATCAAGGTGTTCAAGATTACTAGAGACTATTAAGCAGGTGTGAGTTGGAGGTGGTTGAACCTAAACTATGCAGAGCTGCGGCCCTTCAGGAATCGAGCTTGAGACCTATGAGCTAGATAGTCAGACTTAGCATTAATTTAGTTGCTGGAATATAAATAAGATGACATTTTCAACAGTGGCTTATGGTTCAAATAATAATACACTAATTACACTAATATTACTACTATTACACTACTGATATTACAGCTACCTCGGGAAACAGAAGACACTGTCATAAAAAATTGTGATTTTATTATATTACTGCATTATATCTTTAGGTTCAAAGGAATGTTTCATGAATAAGGCCAATTCTCAAACATAATTAAATATCAAACAAATCAAATACATAAATGTATACATAAATGTCTTGTTAATTGATCTGCAATAAATCTGTGAGGCAGAGAAAAATTCAATTTGACACTAAAGGTGTAGGGGTGTCCCAATTCTCTTTAGCTTGAAGGCGTAGGGCTAAGGGGAAGGGCTAGATAGCCCTTCAAACTGAGATTTTTCAGGACCACACTCGAAACCAAGGGGTATGAAAATTTTCTAGAATACACCATCAACAATGGCAGCATGGCTGCACACAGAAGTCAAAAGATGTACAAATTAGTATTTTTTGTCAATATTACAAATTTTACAACAAACAAGCATATGTATTAATACATTCATAACAGAGTGTTTCAATGGCCAAGGGGAAGGGTTAAGGGTAGGGGTACAAATATAGAATTGTTTTTATAAACCCATATGGCTTTGTTTCTTCTGCAGAGCATGTGTAAAAATATCTGGAATCGTTTTTAACGGTTTTCCTGATACAGTTAATAGTCGTTTACAATTTCTATTTATATAACTGCCAAATCAATACAAGTCATGGGGTCTAATGTATAAATATCTTCTTCTGTGCATGACAGACAAAAGGCATACATGTTTAGGCCCAATCCCAATTCTATTTTTGTACCCCTATCCCTTCCTTTTGGCCCTTGAAACAGAGTGTGAAGGGGAAGGGCTTCAAATCTACCCCTAAGAAATGGGACAGCACTACAACACCCGCACATGTCATCAAATGTCATTGCGAGCTCTTACTTCATATGATTATATGAGACCTGCTGTAGTTATTCCAGTTGAATAATTTTTTTAAATGTATCTTCAGGAAATCACAGAAGACAACAATATCAAATTATCATATCGATATAATGGGGCAATAAGCTTGTAACTGTACGGTGTTTACACTGTGGCCATATTTATCTATATAAACAAACGAAAACAATATTAACGTAAGACCAGACACTGTAAAAAGGTCATTCCCAGGCACTAGACTCGAGTGACAGATGTAAAAGAATGTTGTGGGTCTAATACAGGAGTTATTATTATGGGTTATAAATAATAAACTTTAGTTTTTTACAGTTTTTTTAAAGCATGACGGTAAAACTATACATGTATTAAAATATAAACTTGCTTGTTCAAAAACATACTCAAATTTGTGCATCTCCTGACTCGCGTGTGCAGCCATGCTGCTGTTGTAGTTGGTGTATTTAAAATTTTCCTACCCCTTGGTTTCGAGTGTGCTCCTGAAAAATCTCAAGTTTCAAGGGCTATCTAGTCCTTATCCTTAGTCCTACGCTTCATGCTAAAGAGAATTAAGACACCCCTACCCCTTCACGTGAACGCTCAAAAGGCTAAGGGAAAGGGCTAGAATTGAAATTGGGGCTAAATGTGAGGATAAGTAAAAAACACCATATTCATTTTCTCTATAAGAAGGCATTTTTAAAAACGTGACCAAAAATGTTTTAATTTAAATCACCCCAAAAAGTAAATATTTAGTAAATATTCATTCCTTTTTATTTGCATACACACACATGCATATCATGCATCCCTCACCTTGTAGCTTGGCATTGAGTGAGGGGTAAATGGGGGGCATGTCTATGGCAGTGTGCTCCAGTTTGCTGGAGTCTGTCAGAATCAGACTTCTGTCGTGGAGATCTGGTCCACGCAGGTTCAGCAGGTTATTGGCCTGCTCTGGGTCATAGTAGGGGTCATAGAGGTCAGGGTCAGGGTCGTGAATGGCCATCTTGCTGCTGTTGCGCAGGTTGTCCAGATTCTCGCTGTACTGGCTCTCAGTGTGAGGAAGTCCTGGTTGAATTGGACGAGCTGTCGATAAACTACCATCTCTAAAAAACAAAAACGAGGAATAAAAGATGAACAGCTGAAACAACAATCTGTTTGATGAATAATGAGATGTTCATTATATGTGTGTTATTTTAGAGTAATTTCCACAATATAAAGCAATCTTTTATCAATTCAATAGCAACTATAATTTAACGAACATCAAGAAAGCAAAACCTACATACAATAGTTTGACTTAATACATTTTACTAATTGATGTCTGTAATTGTTCACAGAATACTGCTTTATTTTTTTATGTATTTATCCCCCCATTGTTTTCAATACTGTTTTTTTTTAAGATTTGTTGTAAAATTTGAAGTATCACTCGTTTCGAATGTTATCACTTGATTGAATGGTTGTTATCAGTGGTTATCAGCTGATAGGGCCAGTAGGGGCCTTTCTGCGCCTACTGGTGGGCTCATAAGGCTGTTATCATCCATCCATATGGTTAATTAGCTATACTAATAGAGAAGACTCCAGATCCAGATTTGTTTTTATATTACTGTGACAGTTGGGTTTAGGGTTGGGGTAGGGGTAGACATTAACAAAATACAATTAATGGGAAATTGAATAAATAATATAAACAATTCTCATTAACGCCTGGCCGCAGCCATATGTGATCTACTGTATAGCTGATTAACCATGTGGATGGGTGTATGTGTGTGTGGGTGTTGTCCCCAGATAATGTCAATAGACTGGACTGTCTTAGCAACTGGCTAAATGTTAAGGAGGATTAAGCTAAATTGTTTCTACTGTACAATGAATATAATTGTTTGTATTCAATACTTTTATTGTTATTATTATTATTATTATATTTTCCAATTTCCATAATTTGCAATGCCTGTATTTTGGACTTTTTTTTATTCGTGATTAATCATGATTAATTACAAAAAAAGTGTGATTAATTAGTTAATTATTTTAATCAATTGACAGCCCTAGTTAAAATCCATTTCCCTGTGTATAACATATGCTGGATAAGTTGGCGGTTTATTCCACTGTGGCGACCCCTGATCAATAAAGGGACTAAGTCGAAAAGAAAATGAATGAATGAATGTTAAAATCTATGTAAAAATTTTAAATCCCAGGATTTTAGCTACCTTTTTGCAAAACCTTGGTAGATTACCATAAACCTTGGTTAATTTGTGCATCCTTTGAATATTATTATTACTTTGTGTATTCTTATTGGTCTTCTTTTTGATCTGCAGTTTATGTAGTGATGATACTGTGATGTTGAGGAATGTACTGGTTGTGATCTTTGGTTATTGTTCTGTTGGTTTGTTTTGTTAACCCTTTCGCACATCCAATCACACTGGTGTGATTAGAACATAAGAATGCAAACAAATAAAAATGGAATATTAGATATTTCACAATTTACAGTGCTCAGCATAATTGCGTACACCCCATTTTAAATGAATATTTGTATCCATTTCTCAGTGTATATAGGCAATGTATTTTGGTGCATTTAAACAAAACAGATTTATTAAACAGATATATTTATTAAAATAATATTTTAGTCACCAAATATATTTAGAAATTGAAAGATAATACAATTTAATTCAAACAAAATACCGCAAAAAACACAACCTACAAAATTTCAACTAAATCTTTCAATTCTTTTGCTTCTCTTGATTTTTCCTCTTTTTAAAATTTGTATTTAATATTTTTCTATAACATATACATTTGGGTGTACTAGTTTTTGGACTGTTGTCGTACGTTATTTTGTTAAATAAGCTCCAGATTTGGCTTCAGTACTGACTAATGTATATGCACAAATATAATATTGTATAGCTTCCTATTAAAAATATGACTTTAAAATATAGATTTGTGAGGGGTGTACTTATATATGCTGAGCACTGTAATTCTGACGTTTGGAAAAAAAAGAGACAAAAAATGATTATACATGAATCATTTTAAGCAATGTACGTCACGTCTTGATGTGTCACTTTGGGAACTTTAAAGAAAAGAGTTCTAAACCATGAAAAACTCATGTGGGGGGTCAGCGGGATTATTTACAACTTATACTTGAAAGGGTTAAAATAAAAGGCAAAACACAGCAACACTGACTTCTTATTGCGATGCTGTCGACTCCTCTCCCTTCTCCCATCTCCATCCCCATGGTTTGCATGTCGATGTCTCCTCTGCCTCTTCTCCTGTCCGTCCTCTGCCTCTCCTCTAGCCGTCTCTCCTCTGCTGTGTTGATCTCTGTGTTTCCTCCCTCTCTCTCCTCCATCTTCATCCCTCCGCCTGTGCTGGTGGTGTCGGGGTCGCCTGTGTTCACCCGCGCCCTCCGGGTCACATTCGAAGCCGGTCTCAGCCAGCTCTGGGTGATGTAGGGACAGGCGGCTGGAGTGGTGAGTGTGGTGGTGGTGGTGGTGGTGATGGTGGCTATGGTGATGATGGGATCTGGACGGGTGTTCTTCACTTTGCTCCTGGGGATTTGGGTCATCGGGTCGGGGCTTGTTGGTGTTGTTGTTGCGGTTCTCCTGAGGATTGACAACTAGTGGACGGTCCAAGTGGGTCTTCACGTCAGGACGGTTGCGGTAGTTCATCTGGAGATACAAAAAAAAGTGATTTGATAAGCAGGGGTGAATTTATTGATTTGGGGATCTTAAACAATTCCAACCAAGAGATCGAACACTAAACTGCACCCTTTGTACTTATATTTATTTTCTATTTATTTATATTGGTGATTTTTCTCTCTCCTTTTCTACATTTTATTGTATTGCAATCTCTACATTTTAAATGATTTGTTTCCTTAAAATGAATTCACAACTAAAAATAATAAACTACTTCATTCTATTGCTCCATGATTCGGGATGGGGGACAAATTCGAGTAGATGTAATAATTGTGCAAATTTTTTTTATTAGATCCTGACAATACAAAGCATGATAGAAAGCAATGTTATATATGATTTATAGGTATAATTAATACTTCTAGGCATTTACTGGGGGCTTGCAGATTTTCTGGGGCCCTAAGTGGCTTTTACATGTCATCAACGGGATTCAAACCCAAGTCAAAAGGTTCAGCACGAGTATCAATTGACCTATCTAACCTCGCTATTCAGGACTACACGCTGAGGTCGGTTTTGATATTTTTATCTGTCAACATATGTCATGCTTTGATTGTGGACTTGTGTTAACTTGTTTCCATGTACTTGCGTTTACATGTTTCTATATACCCTCACGCTGATATTTTCTCAGAATAGCTCTAAATGACAAAACGATGTTTTATCGCAGTTAGTCAAACCATGATGTTTATAGTTGTAGACTCATGTTAACCTGTGCCTTTGGACTCGTGTTAACCTGTGTCTACAAAGTCACACATGAGCTGATATTTTCCGGTATGTGGTACATTCCGCGTCACTTCCGGTGTGTGGTACATTCCCTTTCCGTAAGAATCTGTCATTGTAAATTTGTTTCGGGACTGGTAAAAGTGTTTTGCGTCTTGTTAATTTATTTAATTTTTTAATGTAAATTAGTTTTGTCCTTGGTAAAATTTCACACTTTGTAATGTTGTTTTGCACTTCCTGGTCACGGTAAATCAGTATGCCTCAAAATAAAATAAAACTCCATTCAACTCCATTTACACTTGACAATATTTATTTATTTATTTTAAAAAAATCTGTTTGTTAACACTTTAAAATAACAATGGTTTATTAGTTAATGTTAGTCTATGTATTCACTAGCACAAACAAACAATTAGTAATGCATTTATTACATCTGTTGTTAGTTAACATCAATTAAACTGTTAACACTCAGTGCATTAACTAATGTTAATAAGCACAACTTTGGATTTTAATAATGCATTATGTAATGCTGAATAATGATTTATAAATGCTGTACAAGATTAATCATACTTAATGTAGTAAATGCATTAACTAATGGACCATCATTCTCAAGTGTTACCTTCTGGTCAATCTAAAATTATTACTTACACTGAATTTGAAACATTTTATATAATCATTTACAGCTGTAGGAAAATTTTGAACTGATCACTATATATTTCTCAGTTTCTCTGGATCTTGTGTCATTTTTTGTTTCTTCAAAATTTCTTCTAAATTTCAAATAAAAGTGCTGTTATTTAGATCAGTAAGGGGGTTGCTTGGTGATTTCCAAAAATCAAATCAATTTTAATAAACAGTTAATATTATATTTTATCCATAACCTACAGAAGATAAAAAATAGTTACATGCAAATAAAAAGCAATCAGTGTTCATTTTTCACTCCTGGGGTTTTTACATTAGATTATCCCCACAGCAATAGTGTCATTTGCAACAGATTGCAAATACGACACCAGCCTAAACTTTCTGACACCTTTATTGCACTCAAATACATTAAAAATAAATACAGGCAACTGAACATAGAGGATGATCACTAAGTGGTGGTCTCCAAAATAAAACCAAGAATAGACTTGTGTTGTAAACATTGTGCCAACCAGTCTCATTAGGTGAGGCCAATATTTAATTAAACAAATGAAAAAAATGACTGTAAAAAATTATATAGTTGTTGCACTTATTATTACTATTATTATTATATTACTGTTGCACTTTTTGTGTTGTCAGTAGGCTCATGTTCATATAGACCTATTAGCGTGTGTGAGCCATTGCATTCAACATTTGTATGTTTATAACCACCTCTGAAAAAAATAGGGGGTTGTGAGTCACTGGCATTGTTATTTTGGGGGTTGTGGGCTAAAAAGTTTGGGAACTTTTTGAATAAATTGACTGGTCAAAATATCTTCATAAATGTTTGTATTCCTTTTTAGACGGCACAATACCAATATTTTAAATCTATATTTCGTGGAATAAACCAGAATTTTAATCCCAACAAATGAAATCATTTGATTTTTGACAAATTTTCTAACAAAATGTTCTTTTTTTCTAGCATTTTCTATGCTAAAAAAAACTAATTTTGCAGATGCTTTTATCCAAAGCGACTTTCAAGAGAGGATAATACTTATCCTAAAATAGCTTATTTTGTAATATTACACTAAAGCACATCACATTAGAATGTAAACAGACTTTTAATATAACAATTTGACAATTTAATAATAATTTGTACATTTATTGGTGCTCTTTTTTGGTCAACATAGTTTATGTAGTTCATAGTTTTTTGGCACAGTAAAAGTGTTCCAACACACCAAAATACAACATTAATTATCTATGCTTCATATCTGACCTTCCAGTGATCTTCAGCATCAAGTTCATTATAAAGTGCCTCTCTGCTGGTCATCAGGTTCTGTCTGCGGATCTCACTTGTGCGCTGCTCCCACACCGACTTCGAACCTTTCGAGTTCTTCTGCTGCTCTTTACTACAGAGTGAAGAAATCAGGAGAGACAGAAACACAGCACTTTTTAACACAGAAGGAAGGAAAAGCCTGGGCTTTCCTCCCCTGAAGCACCTATGAGCGATGACCCGGGGTGAAAGGAAATGATAGTGTCCCTTATTCCCCAGCAAGAGGACATGGATGTGGCTCATGAATTGTGCGAAGGGAGTGATGACATACTGAACACAGCACTGAGCATTGAGGCAGATAGAGAGAGAGAGAGAGAGAGAGAGAGAGAGAGAGAGAGAGAGAGAGAGAGAGAGAGAGAGGAAAGGCAGAGATGGATTGAGACCAAAACAGTGAGAAGACTGTGCTTTGCGGTGCTGCTGTGAAAAAGAAGCAGCAGGTGAAACCTCAGCCTCAGTGTTACAACACAAAAAACTGCAGCTACAGCAGCTGGAGACATCCACACAGAATATGAGGATGGCAGAAAGCAAGAAAAAAGGGAAAAGAAAAAAATGAGTAAGTAAATTAATAAATACCAGTCCAGTAAACTGTCTGTGGCATCGATACGTTCAGATTTTACTCTGAGGAGAGGGGGGTGAAACAAGGAACATAAAAACAACGCTGCCACAACTATCACAGAAAACAGCTGACAAAATGAACAGGAGGCACACATGGTCCCCGTTCAGGTGACTTATGTCACTTTAGGGATAACTTGGATGTGTTTTTGGCAACCCAGGCTCATTGTGGATATGTACCCAGGTCTAGATTTCTGGGAACTGCAAAATATGTATCCAGAGCTATGTCTGCATGCAGTTTTTGTTTTCGCAAATCCACCAGAGGATGTTGTGTACACTTTTTGATGATCTCAAATTTCTCTTGTGAGTGCTGTTCGCGCCCACTGTTCTCGCGTAAACCCACCAGAGGCCGCTGTCGACTGACTGTCTGTCTGACTGAATGAATGACTGACTGGCCGGCCGACCAATTGACCGACCAACCCTCCTCCTTCCTTAAACCCAACCAATTTATCAATTGACACGCCCATCCCCTTACTTCCCTAAATTATTACCGTTATTTACTTGTTCATTTTATTTTTTTTTATTCTGTTTTTGTCTTACATGATTTTTGGAATCGCTCTTCCCCGGACTCTAACCCCCTCGTCATCGTCAACTCCTCTCTGCGTTTCAAGTCCACCGATGTAACATGACGAGCTAACGGCTAAACTGGTTGCGGCGGGAAAGCCCTCCACACGAAGGTAAGTGGTCAGCTGGTAAGCGCGAAAAGGAACAGCGCTATACCGCCCCGTAGCGTTCGTTTAAAAAAATGAAATGAAGCCATATGCACCTCCGGCTATATAATTTGCGGTCTCCAGAAACGTCCACGGGATTACATTTTCAAAATGAGCCTGTGTTGGCCATTTGTGCATCTCAAATAAAAATCCAGCAGGGGCCGCAATATGCATTTCAGCCAACCAGCTTGCTGCCGACTGACTGACTTACCCACCCTCTTCTCTAAACCCAACCAATTGTGTTTTCAAAAGCAATTTAGAAAGGAAAGCTGTTGCGTTGTCAATTTCGGATTTTACCAAGTTTTCATCTTTACTTATTTTTTTGCTTTGTTTTACCAGATTTCTGGAACAGTTCTTTCCCCTACAGGAACCTTGTTGTCACGGTCCACTTCATAGTGCCCCAACAGCATTCATTTTACAGACGAAATGCAGCCAGACGTACATCTGGGTGTATTTTTCGCAGTCTCCGGAAATGTAGACCTGAGTAGGTATCCACAATAAGCCTGATTTTTGGCTTTTCAAAACAAGCTTAAAGGGATAGTTCAACTTGCTGTTAGTTTATTCACCCTATCCTGACAGTTGGCCATTGGACAGTGTTGGGCCACCAGTGAGTATCTGTCACACTTGTTTGTTTCTTTGGGCTCAAGGCAAAGGGAATTTGCCTGATTTAGCATGTAGAATTGGTATCAGTGAAAGAGAGAGCTCTGATTGGCTGTTCAGCTACAAATCAGAGTGTGAGAACAAAAACTGAAGCAACATACTAAATGGTACAAGTTAAAAGGGAACACAAACAAGTAATTTTGTCAAATTTCTTAAATATTTGCAATCTATATGAATTATCAGACTATCAGACAGATTTGCACAAGGAAATCCCTCTGTGGTAATCGAGAAGTACTGTGAAGATGGTGCAAATGTGTGCAGCACTAGTTTTGGTTCCCCTTTGTGGAATGACAATACAGATAGTGCCTGTACGGAGAGATGCCTCCTCTCGCCCAGGTGTACAAAATACAGTACATTCTCAATTTAGTCAGCTGTCATTCATTTGCTGTGTTCACACGCAGCTTTTTGGTTAAGACAGGACCTGATGCAGCTGAAGCGGTCGACACCACAGTTGGTTTTCATTGCTGACAGATCTTTGATGTGGCCTTATAGCCATTCAAACTGCAGCTGTTTTTGTCTTTAGCAGAACATATTTTTTAAGCAGAAACTGTAGTCCTAGGTGATTCATTAAATGCAAAATGACTATAATAATAAAAAAAAGCATATTTGGATACAAAACAAATATTAGAGACAACCTGGGACAATAACATTTGGCTTTGCAAAAAAAACCCAAAAAAAAAACCAAAGCATTATTTACAACAGATTTGGTTCATAACCACAAGTAACCATGTGTATTAATTTGGTTTGCTTGTATATGCTTATTTTTACTCTCTGTATTTTACAAATCACCAAGAACCATAGCTTCAGGTAAAAATATTTGCAAACATTTTACTTAAGCAAAAAAGTACCCACATCATGGAGGGCCTGATGTTGAGTAAACTAACAGAGTTGTTTTGTTTTAGTCTGGGTAACCTATCCCTTTCAAATTAAATACAGTGGTCCCTCGTTATTCGCAAGAGTTCTGTTTTAAAAATAACCTGCCATAGGTAAAATCCACAAAGTAGTCAGCTTCATTTTTACAATTATTATAGATGTTTTAAGGCTGTAAAACCCCTCACTACACTTAATACACTTTTCTCAGACAGGCATTAACATTTTCACACTTTTCTCTCTTGTTTAAACACTCTCAAAGTTTAAACTTTTGTAGAAAAGTAAGTCCTTGCAAACTTGCAAACATACAGTACAGCACTTCAGATTCACACTGCTAGCGATCAAATATTTATATTATATTGGCAAGCTGAATGCATTCTGTACTGTACAGGAGACACGGAGGAGATTGATTGACAATGGTCTACAGCCAATCAGGACGCAGAACACAATGCGTGATAGAAAAAAGCATGTCAAATTGCACGAGAAAATCCGCAAAACTACGAGACCGCAAAAAGTGAACCGCGTTCCAGCGAGGGACCACTGTATATGAAATCTTATACCTACTTGTTGGCAGACCAGCTATTCCGAATTCCAGGTTTGTGCCAAGTTACCCCTAAACTTATCCAACTTACCATGTATGTCATGTTATTAACACATTTAGAAATCTTAACAAAATAGAAATCTTTACTATAAACATGCAACACCATATCCTAACCTGACACAATAAAGTGATAACAGTACATTTTCACTGGTAACATCCTACACAAACCTACATAGTTTTGTCTGCATAATGGCAGTCTAGTCTTCACTGACTGTCTGTGAAAAATGTCTAATTTGACATTCAAACATTTCATTTTTAGATGAGGTCTGAAAAAAAAATGGTTTACATAGCCAATGCATTGAACTGGCATGTTGTTGTTTTCTGCAATTTATTTGAAGGAACTGATACCATTGTTACATGTTCGCCTTTGAAGCTTAAAATCAGATATGGGCTTTTAGTTTAAAACAACTGCAAGTGGTTGAGCAATCACAATAGTTTGGGCAAAATCTGACCAATCAGAGTAGAAAAGGTCCTTAAAGGCTTGATCCTTGAATGAACTGTTTCAGACACAGTGAAAAAAAGAGTCGATGCTGCAATATATACACTACCGGTTAAAAGTTCGGGGTCAGTAGGATTTTTAAATGTTTTAAAATAAGCTTATTCTGCTCACCAAGGCTGAATTTATTCTATCAAAATACAGTAAAATTTGTAAAATTGTGAAATGTTATTGCACTATAAAATCACTGTTCAAAAGTAGTTTATAATTTAATTTAATCATTTAATCTAGTGATTTTAATGATGAATTTTCAGCTTCATTACTCCAGTCTTCAGAGTCACATGATCCTTCAGAAATCACTCTAATTTTAATAATAATAATAATTATTACTATTAATAATAATATTATCATTAATGTAATTGTTATAAAAGCAATAATGACTGGAGTA
>CAIGQZ010032461.1:13718283-13743830 GCA_903798205.1 Danio tinwini | reverse complement strand
GTTACAGGTTTCCAACATTATATGTCTTCTATTGTGTTCAACAGAAAAAAAATCTAACTGGTTTGAAACAAGTCAAGGATGAGTAAATGATGGCAGATTTTTCATTTTTGGGTAAATTGTCCCTTATTGTATTTAGAGGTATGGCCTATACCAGTGTTACTCAACCACATTCCTGGAGGACCATCAGCTCTGCACATTTTCCGGTCTTCTCAACCAAACCCACCTGATTCAGATCATCAGCTCATTAGCAGAGACTGAAAGACCTGTAATGGGTGTGACAGACTAAGGAGACATGCAAAACATGCAGTGTTGGTGAGGCTCCAGTAACGTGGTCGAGAAACACTGGCCTATACAGTCATATGAACTTTCTTATTGTGCTATGGAAATAAATCCATATGTGTTTAAAACAACATAACGCATAGTCAATTAAGTCACTATTTTCACGTTGAACTATAATAACATAAAAGAATTACATGCTGTATGATCAGACAGCTTTAAGTAAGTCTGCTGGAAAGTGAATTAGAGTGGATTTGTTCAAAAAAGATGATAAACTTAAGCTGACAGGCTAAGCTAAACTCAGGCTACGGTACAAGCTCAAATTCATGTGACATAAGACATGGCCTCTTACAGTAATAAAGTGGGAACTATGTAAGTATACCTGTTTCTGACATTCATGTTTGAGTGTATTAAATCTAATTTGCATATATATGCATATTCATGCCATGCACATGTCCCTGAGTGCCAGAGGTGCCTTGTAAAAACTTCACCCTTAAATCATGAATATTTATGAAAAACTGGGTATGGATTTGTGTATTTCTGAGCTAACAATTACATTTGGGCAAAAAATTCTCACAAAAAATCCTTTGAATTCTGTGACCCATGGCATACTGGATATAAGATTTGACTCATTACTTAAGCAATTGCCTTTAAAAAAAAAAAAGTATAGTCTCTATTTATACAGTAGTTTTTGTGAATATTGATTGTTAGCGTGCAGAGTAACTCACGCAGCGATAGAGAGGTTTGCAGCAGACAGCGGGCTCACTTCTGCCACTTCTTTCGCTTTCTGAAGAGCCATCTTTTGTGTTGTGGCCTCCTCTTCCTCTTGCTCATCCTACAATATAACACAATATACATTAGCAACAGTTGCTAATGATTGCTTGGCTGAATGCTAATGCTAAATGTTTCTAAGCAGAAATTTACAAGAAGGGTGAATCTGAGATACAGAAACTGCATTTAACCTTAGTTAGTTCCTGAGCGTTGGCCAGGTTGTCCACAGCGATAGCCAAGAATACATTCAGTAGTGTGTCTGAGAGGATGGAGTTAAGAAATGGTCATAGGAAAGCAGGGTTCGGGTTTTGTATTGTGCATCTTAGTCTTTGTGGTCATAGACAGAGCTAAATGTATGTGTTTGAAGGTAGCATGTGGCACTGTTGAGTTTGAATTCACTTTGCTGAGTAAATGCAAATGTAGAAAATACAAATGAGAATTTATGTTGTTAGGTGGACAGTGTATATGTATTATATATTTGTACTGTATAATATTGTGCTATATTATTACAATTTAAAGTAGCAGGGTTTATGCAGGTTTCTTCAAATCAAATGTAAGGCTTTTAAGACCATTTTAAGACTTATAGAGGGCTCAACACTAAGAATTTTTTTTCTAATGGCCCAGTTACTACTGCAAATAGTTTTTGTATTAATGGAAGATCATATAAATGGGATGCATTGCTTTAGTTTTTTTTCCCTGATTAGGGAATTTAATTTGGAAAATTTGCTGTAAAAATATCTAACAGATGTTGTGAATTTTATCTCCTTGCAATAAAAAACGTAAATATAAATAAAAAAAAGTTTTGAGGTGGATTATTGGTAATTGGGTTTAGCCTAATTGGGTAGCTTCACTTGGACATAGGGAAATTAGGACTTGGGATTTATGATTTAAGACTTACAACACAACATTTTAGTAAATTTAAGACATTTTAAGACCCCACGAACATCCTGAGTAACTGTTTTATATATTTTTTAACAATTTTTTTTATAAAGTTAAAAATTGTGGAAACATTTTTACTAATAGGTATTAATTCTTACTATTAACTAGTGACTGATTACCTGCATATTATTAAGATATTGACTGTTTATTAGTACTTAAAAAAGTACATCCCTAATCCTACCTAACAGCATAATAACTATTAATAATCAGCGAATAAGAAGACTAATAAGGTAAAAGTCATAGTGATTTTTTATTAATAGTGAGAATTGTACCTTAAGATAAATCTTAAACCAAAATTGTAAGTTTTCAGCAGCCATTAATCTTCAATCTCACACGATCATTCAGAAATTATTCTAATATGCTGATTTCATGCTCAAGAAATATATATTTTTTTTTCAGTAGAAAAAAAGTTGTGATGCTTATTATTACTAAGTATAGAACAGACATTTTTGTGTCATTATACATTTTGTTACAGTCAGTTAGGATAAACATGATGCATTCTTGATCAATAAATAATAGATTTTTTTTGTTGTGCTGGTTGAAAGTCTCTTCACATTCCAATAGTACTGATTAAAGTAAATGATCTAAATGTATTTCTATGTATTTTTGTATTGTGAGTAGGGCATAAACCTAAAAAATGTTCAACCAATTAAATATTGTTGGGCCGACATTTCCCATAATTCTGATAAGTAACCCAAACTGTCTGTCAGCAAATGTAGATTTGAACAACCGTGCACCCGTTCATGCAGACCCGCTGATGCACGTTGACATGGGCTGCGGTCAAGTGGACACGAGTGACAGCGCAAAAAACAAATTCTCAATCAAACTTTTTAAAATCCCAAATCAATATTGGAGTTACTTTTGCACACTGGAGAAAGGATGACACCATGGCTAAAGGGTTTCTTTTAGACAGGTAATATTATGTTTAAAAACTATTTTAGTCACGCAAAGGTCATGTAGATTGTGTTGTTACAAATGGGTTATATGCATAGAAGTGTTGTTCAGCCACTGAAATCTTCCGGTGAAAGATTGATATGACTATTTTCAGTTTCATAAGGGACCTTTTACAGCATTAATAATGTAGATTTTAATTTAGTTTGACAACAAAATATAATAATTAATAGTGCTATTCCACCTAGCCTGCTTTACTGAGGTGAAGTTGGTTTTATATTCACATTGGTTAATTTTTGATGACCATGACAACCTGTGACGCGCTCCCTTTATTGTTTACCATGCTACTTTGCTTGCTAACTACATAACTGAAAACATGCTAGATATAATACAGTTTTTCGTTGGGAATTGTAGTATTATAAAATACTATAAAGTTTTCTAACTGGCGAATGACATGATCTAGTGGTTCTCTGTCATCTTTAATATACACTCTCGCGATTTCAGGAGGCGTGGCTTTGGACGACAGAGGAGGGATTGTATTTGAAAGATACTATGCTAACCGGATGGCATTTAGGCAGATCACCTACTGCACCTTTAACTACAGCTGACCTATTTCCCCTGCCCCTGGCCTAGTTATAAATGGAGAGCACAGAGAAAATATGCATGTTTATAGATGTTTTTCTTTCTTTTTTATTATTATTTAAAAAATTATTCATTAACGTTTTACTGCTGTACCTTTTGCATATTTGTATTTATATATTTTTCTGTATTGCTGTACGGCCTAATATGTGTTACTTTTATCTATAATGTTATTTTATTTATCTTATTATTATTATTATATAATTTTTTATTCGTGTTTTGTTTTCTGCTGATAGATTGGAACAGTTGATGTCTTGTGATTCTTTGTATTTAAAAGCGCTGTATGTAAGTTTTTGAGTTTTCTAAAGCATAAAAATACTATAATTTGTTTGCAGACATTTAAGAAACATGCCAAGTGAACATTCTTGTTTATCTGAAAAGCAATGCTAAAGTCAGAAAATGTGTTACGTGCTGGAATGTCTGTCTTTGTTTTGATTCTTTTAACCCACCCACTGCCAGTTTAGCAAATTATATTTCAGCACCCAGGGTTTCCTTGATGGAAAACAGCGTATTTCATTCATTCATCCATCCATCCAGAAAGGCTCTCAAAGTATGCGTCCGTGACCGAAATATGACCTCCAGTGGACAGTAGCAGACTCCAAAATGAGACACAGATTCAGAGTTCCACATAAGGTTATTAATTAGCAAATAATATAAATACTACGAACGTAAACATTAGGTGAGCAGGTTACATTGTAACACACTGCGTGTCGAGATTTACAGTGATTAGCAATTGGCTGTTTGCACCAGACGAAACATGACAGAAATTTAAATACAGCCATTCAGAAGCACAGAATATGCACTCACTCACGAAATGGTAAAGTTTAATAATCTAATTAATACATATTAAACTTTAACATTCTTAAATGTACATGCTGAATTACCGATATGTGTTGGTTTTGAGTCTAAAGTTCAATTTCAAACAGTTTATTTTATTTTCAAGATCTGAGGTGACTATCTGCTGCTGCTTTCAGTAGTATGGCAATAAATGTCATGTAAAATGGCATTCAAACTCACATTGTTAGCATTTAACACTGAATAAAGCACATGAGATGTACCTGGGGTGATCATTAGCTATGTTTCCATCCAAAAATGCGAATAAACTTTATGCGCAAAACTGGAATACCACATAAAAGACGTGCGAATAAGCATCCAAAGTTTCTATCCAACAAAATTGTCACTTCCTGATTAACTGGTGCCAGATATCAACAGTAAAAACAGAATTTGCTGTGGTAGGAGAAGCTGCGTGAATCTTTTCTTTATTTAATAAATGACCTGCGCCTTAGAAGGCAATCCTGACACGCAGTAAATTCAACTGTAAATTTGTTTGCAGGTGTGAGACGTGGAGCACAGATGCACTTGATTCTGGAGGTCATTATTAATAAATAACACTAATACTGAAACGGTTAAGGGTTTTAGAATGACCAAAACAACATTTCAGATGCTTTACAATGTGCTCTGCTTGTTTGTCCATTCACACACAATTGTATTATCACATGATCTCTTATAACAAAATCACATGACCTTTTATTAATGCACATACTGGAATTTGTGTGGTAAAAGTGTTTCCATTGTAGTTTATGCGCATCTTTTCTTATCGAATACAATTTTTTTATGCGCATTTTCAAAACTGACGCATATCTTGGCGTTTTCATCAACCGTTTTTTTATGCGCATATCCAAAATGCACATAAAATAGGTGGATGGAAACGTAGCTACTGTCAGTTTTCTGTTGTTCAGCTGTGAGAAATAGAAGCCGTTTCTAATATATCAATTCAAGGTGACGATTAGAACAAAAACTTCTTTTAATATGGAAAATATTTCTTCTATCGCCTGCCGTTGCTTTTATTAAAAACATGATTTAAATCAGCCTTTAGGCTCAATCGTCAGGCTCACTCCTTTTGGTCCTTAGTCCGGCAATCTGCACGGTTGTTTTGATCCAGGAATGCAATACCTAGTTCAACCACTCGGTGTCAAACTTACATACTGCACCTTTAATACTGTAACTAATATAATAAAAAAGATTACAACACAATAAAACAGAGTTAAACTAAAACATATTATTTGTACATTTGTTATAAACAATGTACCAGCATTTCCCTACTCTTTGTTTCTTTGTTGACCTGTAGTATGTGAAATATGCAGTCAAAAAAACTAATCTTTTTGTACATTTGGAAGGATACAGTTGCCAAAAAGTGTGAGCACTATGAAAAATACGGAGAAGATCATTCCTTTGTCCACACCACCCTGAGACTTAATACCGTCATACATCACCACATTCCAATCCTCTCCTGTTAGAATCTGAAAAACATGCTTATTTAAAACATAATTGTACACAGAAATAAACTATTTACTGAAACCTGTCAAGCCAACAGACACAACCTACCTGAAACACTGTCATAATGGCAGCAGGGAAAGTATCAAAGTTTGTAGGAGGAGTGCCCAGTTCAAAATTAAACCTGGAGCAAACAAAGAGAACATTAAGTAAACATGACTTGATTTTTCTTTATATAAATGAGAAGCTGATAAAAGGTGTTGATCTATACTGACTGTCCACCAAAGAGCTGCATGCCGAGAAGAGCGAAGACCACGATGAAGAGGAAGAGAAGAAACAGTAAACTGATAATGGACTTCATTGAGTTCAGAAGAGACACTACTAAATTGCGCAACGATGCCCAGTATCTGAAAAAGACAGAAAGCAAAATCTAGTATTAAAAACACAACAATATTTTGTAATTTTACTTTAAAATGTTAATTTGTATAAAGCTATAGACTGGGCTCTCTTTTTGATAAAAATGTTTGATAAAAAAAAAAAAAAAAAGAAAGAAGATTGCTGGTTCGAGCCTCGGCTAGGTCAGTTGGTGTTTCTGTGTGGAGTTTGCATGTTCTCCGCATGTTCATGTGGGCCTCCTCTGGGTGCTTCGGTTTCTCCCACCGTCCAAAGACATGAGGTACGGGTTCATTGAATAAGCTAAATTGGCCATAGTGTACATGAGTGTGTGCAAGAGTGTATGGGTGTTTCCCAGTGTTGGGTTGTGGCTGGAAGGGCATCCGCTACATAAAACATGTGCTGGACAAATTATTATTTTTTTTATACAAGAGTTCTGTCTGGTTCTTGAATCTGACTGGCTGATAGCCATGCAATATTCTGCCAGTAACAGCACTCGTACTGCCTCTTCACCCTTCAACTTTGTGTATTACTCCACCCACATACAGCAACAAGCAGAGGATTGTGTATGGGCAACATAATATACTTTTGAGGCTTTTTTAGTCGAGAATGTAGTTGTTTACATTGTAACTATGGGCTTTATTTATAAGGATAGTGCCTATTTTAAAATATTTATCATTTCTGAGAGACAGCGCGTCGGTGGCATTAGGTTGCCATACTGAGCAGACCAAAGACAGTTGATGTTGTCTATCTACAAGATGGCGACAGGACTGCATATCTCTGTAGACTGAATGCATTTCATGTCATGTATAGCATTATAATCTTAAAATATCAGCAAAATCACCTGTTTTGTCATCACTTTAGTCATTACGCTAGAGAACCATTCAAACACTAGCTCTAAAGTGATGTTGGTGAAGTAGCAACAGTTCCTGCTGTTTTGATGTCAGCTGCAGAAGTTAATGAATGGCGGAAGAAAGTAGTTCATCTTACAAAAGAATTTTGAGACTCTGTGTTAGATTTTTTTTATATTCACGATTATGCCATCGAACTGTTGTATAAACACAATATCACACTCGTAGCAGTGCAATGTGGCTGTATATTGTCCCTGGTGGGACATGCCTCCCACCAGTGCCGATATACAGCCACATCGCACTGCTACGAGTGTAATATTGTGATATATATATATATATATTTTTTTTATACTATAGAAATAAAAAAAGTCTGAAATTATTCATACCCTTGCTGCTTGATTTCAGCCTTTACTGTATATTTATATGTAAATAAATATAATAGATTTCATATGGCTCTACATACTGCTTTAAATGACACAGTAATTGGACTAGTGCTCTGGCGCTATCATGATTTATCATGTTTAGAATTTAATTAGAAGCCACAGCTGACTTTATAATATGGAAAAGTGCAGAGTGATCATTGTGCATAATCTGTAATAAAATGCTTTGGAATGATCTGAGGCTGAGAAAATTTTTTTGCATGAACTGAAAAATCATCAGTGTAATCGTGCAACTCTCAGGAGTGCAACAACATAAAAAAAAGGGGCAAAACTTTGTGATGGACGATGTACATCTACGCACTTGGTGACTTTGAAGATCCTAAGCAGTCTTAGAGCTCGTAACACGCTGATTCCAAAGGACGTCCCGGGTTTCACCATGGCCCAAACCACCTCGAATATACTGCCTACGATGACCTGAAACACGCACACAGTCGAATCCCAAAACAAATAAGGAACACTCTCTGAGGAGCAACTAACAAGGACTTAAGTCTGCATCTAATGTAGGTCAGCGGCTTGCGGAGGTTAAAACAGAGGCAGAGAGGAAAGAGAAAAGCAGCAGAGAGAAAAAGTGAGACTTTAAATGGGCCAAGAGAGAAGGACACTCACGGCACAGTCGAAACAGTTGAATGAGGAGTGGAAATAAGGGCGCGTCCCCAGTCCGTACATCTTAATCAGCATCTCTGACATAAAGAGGCCTAAGAAAATGAACTCAGCATAATCTGGAGACAGAGTGAGAGAAATAGGACAAAAAAAAGGGAGAAACAGGAGGAAGGAAGGTGTTTATTGATAGCAAAAATTGTTTATAATTGAATGACAAGCCAGTCTGCAGTTAATATTCATAGTGATAAACAAATATAAATAAATAAATAATATGATATGATATGAAGCAGTACATAAAAGGTTGTTAAAGAAACACTCCACTTTTTTTGGAAATAGGCTCATTTTAAATCTACTGAACTTAAACAGTTTTTGAGTCTATTCAGCCAATTTCCGTCTCAGGCAGGAGCATTTTTAGCTTAGCTTAGCATAGATAATTAAATCGGATTAGACCATTGGCATCTCACAAAAAAAGAAAAAATTATAATTTTCCCATTTAAAGCTTGATTCTTCTGTACAGTAAGTACATTGTGTACTAAGACTAACAAAAAATGAAAAGTATACACACAGGGAATATATTTTTGTAGCAACTTTTAATTTTCCATCGGTCTCAGTACACAATGTACTGTAACTACAGAAGAGGAAAGCTTTCAATAGGACAACTAGATAGTAAAGTTTGAGGACAAACTTTATGGTGTCTTGAGAAAGCCCGGTGGAAGTAGTTTATTTAGTTTGAAAAAGTATCAAGTTGGCAAAAAAATGTTTTAGATTTCTTCAGTCAACAATATATCCACTTTAAAGACTGATCCAGTAAAAATATTTAAAGTTGATCTCTGTGGTCTGTGGTTGGTAACAGCAAGATACCAGCATGATTCTAGCACAGGGGTGGGCAAACTCGGTCCTGGAGGGCCGATGTCCTGCACAGTTGAGCTTCAACTCTAATCAAACACACCTGCTTATAGATTTCTAGTGATATTGAAACACTGATTAGCATATTCAGGTGTGTTTGATTAGTGTTGAAGCAAAACTGTGCAGGACACCGGCCCTCCAGGACCGAGTTTACCCATCCCTGTTCTAGCATACATTAGCATGATTTTAGCATGAATTAGCATGATTCTAGCATGAATTAGCATGTTTTATCATGATTCCAACATGAATTAGCATGTTGTTAGCATGATTCTAGCATGAATTAGCATGTAACAAGCATGATTCTAACAAGAATTAGCATGTTATTAGCATGTTTTAACATTGATTACCATGTTGTAAGCATGATTCCAACATAAATTAGCATGTTGTTAGCATGTTTCAAGCATGACTTAGCATGATTCTAACAGGAATTAGCATGTTGTTAGCATGATTCCAGTATAAATTAGCATGTTGTTACCATAATTCTAGTACAAATTAGCATGTTATTAGAATGACTGCAGTATGAATTAGCATTTTGTTACCATGATTCTAGTACAAATTAGCATGTCATTAGCATGATTGCAACATGAATTAGCTAGTATGTTTCTAGCATGAAAAGGCATATTGTTAGCATGATTTTAGTATGAAATAGCATGTTGTTAGCTTGTTTCTACCATTAATTAGCATGTTGTTAGCATGTTTCTAACACAAATTAGCATGTTGTTAGCATAATTCTAGCATGAATTAGCATGTTGTTAGCATGTTTCTAGCATGAATTATCCTGTTGTTAGCATGACTCTAGTATGTATTACCATGTAACTAGAATGATTTCAACATGTTGCAATCGTGATTTTAGCATGGATCAGCTTGCTTCTAGCATGAATTAGCATGTTGTTAGCATTATTAGCATTAGCAGCATATTAGTATTGTTAGCATAGGTTACTAGCAAGATTAACATGTCAGTAGGATGTTAAAACTATTAGCATGTGTTAGAACAGCTAGTCACAGTCTATGGGACAGTTGCTAGAGTGCTGAAATTGGTTGCAAGGGAAATATAAAAGGTCATCAGTGATTGGCTACTCATTAGACTGAGTTGAATGAGACCAGACTGTAGTCTGTAAAACAGTCTGATGGAGTTATGAGCTCACAAAGGTTGATCCAATGTTAAGTCAATGACAGTCTTTTACAATAGAAGTCCATGGGACAGTTGCTAGGGTGCTGAAATTGGTTGCTAGGGAGTGGTAAGTCTAAAGGTCATCAGTGGTTGGCTGCTGGCTAGACTGAGTTAAATAAGGCCATTCTTAAGTCTGTAGGACAGTCTGATGCAGAGTTATGAGCTCACAAAGTTTGACCCAATGTTAAGTGACTTTTTGGAAATTTTTGGGTAATTTTTCGGAAAACTGAAAGTCAGATCAGTTTTAAAAGATATAGCAACCCGAGTCAGACCAGTTTGAAGGTCTGACGAAAGTTTAAATCATATAGCTTGAAAGGTTTAGAAGGAGATAGACTTTAAAATAGTCTCAGAAGAAAAAGAAGTGAGAAAACAGTATGCTTTCATGCTTCCTCAAGCCACCATCATTATTGAAAACATTTCCTTAAATTTGTGGAGTATCATGCTCATGTTGGTGGCAATTTTTTCACAAAATACTATTAATTTGCTATCGTGGTCTTGAGTAATACAGTTGACTTCTGATGTAGATAATATGACCACTGCGTGTCACAACACTGACACATTTCAACCAGCCCAGCAGTCTTTCATGTGTTTTATGCTGATTCCAATCTGTATGACATTTTTGAAGATACAAGTAAAAGCAAACAACTCAGTAAGAATCAGAACTTACAGAGAAAGTCTGACAGTAGCTCAGGCTGATCGTAGTGTACTACAGCCACACACAGTGTGTTGAGTGCAACCAGGCTAATGACGGTCCAGTAAAACGCCTGAGTCTTTACCATCTTTCGAATAAGGAAACGAAGGCGTCGCTCTTTCTTGCTAAATGGGGTTTCATCACCCTTCCCGCTCATGCTTGCACGAGCAAAAGGTGAGCCTGAGAATAAATAGCATAACATTATGAGGCACCATTCAAATCTCCTACCCTAGGAATAACACTGTATGATGTTATATATACAGTTGAGGTCAAAATTATTAGCCCTCCTGTGAAGTTTCTTTTCTTTTTCAAATGATGTTTATTATATCAAGGAATTTTTTACAGTATTTGCTATAATGTTGTTTCTTCTGGAGAAAGTCTTATTTGTTTTATTTCGGCTAGAATAAAAGCTGTTTTTATTTTTTTAAACCATTTTAAGGTCAATATTATTAGCTCCCTTAAGCTTTTTTTATTACTTTTTATTTAAGTCTTATTACCCTAATTTGCACTGTAAAAAAATTAAAACATAATCCCTATTTCCCCTCACTTTTTCTTTTTCACTTAACTTTTGAAAAAGCTGCACTGACCTAAAATTATTTGTCAGTAATACAAAAACCATTTAGTTGGATTAACATAAGATTATTAGTTTTCTGGAGAGGTGAACTACTCTGTAACAAAACTTTTTAAGTTGTGCCAACTGAACATTTTTGTCTGCAAAACTGGAATGCCTGAAGTGGAGTGAACAAACAAAAACACAATCCTTATTTCCTTTCATTTTTGTCAAGTACTCAACATTTAATTATTTTTTCAACTTTAATTGACAGGACAGTAAAGAGTATAGACAGGAAAGCGTGGGGAGAGGAGAGAGGGGAAGGATTCGGGTTGCCGTGAACACCAGAGTGCCTTGTGTCGACGCCCTAACCACTACATTATTGGCGCTGACGTGTACTCAGCTTTTGAAAACATCAGTTGAACTGACCTAAAATGTCTGAAGTTGCGTGAACAAAAATCTCTTTTGAAACTAAAAAATAATACATTATCAGAACAAACAAACATAGTTCAGTTGAAAAAAAACAGGAAGGCTTGCTTCACATGTGAAGCATTAAAAAGCATTTTTCCCTGTTTGTCCTGCCATGTTTTGATCCTTGCCTTGTTTACCGTTATTTTAGTTTTGCCTCCTGTCATGTTTCTAACTCTGTGTCTAATAAATGTTTTGTTAACATTATGTCTCTGTTTTTGTTTTTTTTAACTGAACTATGTTTGTTTGTTCTGATAATGTATTATTTCTTAGTACCAATTTCCAAAAGAGTTTTTAAGTTCACTTAACTTCAGACATTTTAGATCAGTGCAACTGATGTTTTCAAAAGTTTAATACACGTTGGCATCAATGGTGTAGTGGTCAATGGTGTAGTGGTTATTGTGTCGACACACGGCACTCCGATGTTCACGGCGGCCAGAGTTTGATTCCTGCCTCGAGGTCCTATGTCGATCCTTCCCCTCTCTCCTCTACCCACGCTTTCCTGTCTATGCTCTCTACTGTCCTATCAATTCAAGACGAAAAAAATTATTTAAAAAATGTTCAGTACAGAAGAAAAAAATGAAAGGAAATAAGTGTATATTGTATAATAATAATTATGCTTTTTGTTTGTTCACTCAACCTCAGGCATTTTAGTTCTGCAGACAAAAATGTTCAGTTGGCACAACTTAAAAAGTTGTTACAGAGTAGTTCACCTCTCCAGAAAACTCATAATATTACATTAACCCAACTAAATGTTTTTTGTATTACTGACAAATAATTTATTTTAACTCTTTTTACTGACGATTCTCAATCAGAGGGGTATTACAAGTGAGAGAAAGAAAAACCATAATACATTATTTTCACAATGTAGAAGAAAGAAAAACTGGGTGATAACACATTCCTCACTCTCTGAACCATATTGAGATAAAAATAAAGTAAACAACTATTACTGACAAATAATTTTAGGTCAGTGCAGCTAGGGTTGGGTTGACAGATGATGCCATCGTTCATTGCAGATGGCCGATAGACATCACAATGCTGAGGCGGCATCGCGATCCTCCACCCTGACCCCTTCGCAGCAGTAACCCACTCACGAAAAATACACACTTAGGCCCCGTTTACACTAATACGTCTTAGTATTAAAATGGTATTTTAGAGCAAAAACGATCCATGTCCACACTGGCGTTTCATCTAGCATTTCTGAAAAGATCTCTCCGTCCACACTATACTACTGAAAATGCACATCACGTGACCACACACACACACACAGCGCAGCATCTGAGCTTCAGCAGTCAACCCAGACTGCAGTGCACGTCGGGCAGTTTATCAATGATGTACTGCTGGATCGCGTCTCACTATAGTTCTTAAACATGATATTTAATTAATCTTGTCTCTATTTAATGACTCTTCGGCCTTTTGAATCTATCAGGTAACGTGTCACAGCGTCAGTACACTGCTTCAATCTTTCGCTTTCACGCTTGTACTTAGTAATTTTAGCAAAAACCTCAGATACTGTTGGTTGGTTCCTGTTGGTTGTGCACCTTTTTATGAACTAAGTTTGTCAATGCCATTATAACAACACCGATCACTCTGCCTATTCATGCCAGAGTCCTGCGGAAAAAGTGATTGACAGGTGGTAAATTGTGTGTAACTTATCTGTATTTATTTATGATTTGTTTATGGGTAAAACAAAGACCATGCAGGTCAGGAAGTTGAAATGGTAGTCTACAAATAATTAATTCATTATGAATTCATTCTTTATTCATAAATAATTAATTAACCTCTGCCTACATCAACGATGCCATCATCTATCGCGATGTTTCAAGAGTTCGCCCTTGCTGTTGATTGATTAAAAAGCGTGTTTGGCATGCTGTCCCGGGAGAGAGCCCTAAGCTCGTGAGATCCTGGAGCCCGAAGCTTACTCCCATTGGACGGCAAGAGGGTAGTTTAAGCTCAGGTAGGTCTCGAGAACTCCCCTGCTGGATTATGAATTGGCTATGTAGATTGTATGCTGAATTCATTGCTTGCCTATTATGACGATGTAGTTTGTCAATTTATTTATGTTACATGTTTTGGTCTGTGGGCGGAAACCGAAGTGCTTGGGGAAAACCCACGCAAACACAGGGAGAACATGCAAACTCCACACAGAAATGCCGACCTGGTCAGGTAAGGTCTGAGCCAGTGACGTTCTTGCTGTGAGGCAATAATGCTAACCATTGGGCCTCTGTGCTGCCCTAATGAGGAAAGGGGAGGAATAGGGGTGGAAGGAGGGATTCTTCAAGATGAAGATGGCTATGGTAAGATGCTTTGGTTATTTACAGTGATATAGGAATCGGCTGATTGGTGGATCGTGCGTTAGCTAACGAGGATCAGCTGCTATCAATCATAAGCGCGTGCTTCTCTTGATATTAGTTTATAAATAAACTTCACGTCACATTAGACATCGCATGATGCCAAATTAGCCGGAATCACCAAACCTAAGTGCAGCTGATATTTTTAAAAGTTGAGTGAACCAGAAAAAGCGAAAGGAAATAGGGATTATGTTTTTTTGTTGTTGTACTCATTTTTTTTTACAGTGTACTTAATTAACTTAGTTAAGCCTTAAAAAGTCCCTTTAAGCTGAATTATCTTGAAAAAAATCAAGTAAAACATTACGTACTGTCATCATGGCAAAAATAAAAGAAATCATTTATTAGAAATGAGTTATTAAAACTATTATGTGTTTAAAAAATCTTTCCATTAAACAGAAATTGGGGATAAAAATGGCTAATAAATAATTCTGACTTCAACTGTATATATGCTATTTATATGCGTTTCAAAAACATATTATAGTAACATATAATTCCTACCAACTGCATCTCCCATGTGGTCCTCTCCCTCTTCTGGATGTAACAGGTCAGCTTTATTTTTCTTTAATGTGGGTCTTCGTCGAGATCCTGTGGACAAAGCAAATTTAGCCTTTACTGCATTTTAGGTGTAATATCATGGTTAAATTTGGTGGCTTTATTTAGTATGCATAAAACATTAATAGTGTCACCGGTGTCATTGTCGTCCTCTGCGAGTATGACCTCTTCTGGAAAAAAAGCAGAGTTGGATTCTGCACATACTTCAGGTTATGTATTTATGCCCATCCTATATTAGTTCAATGCACTGACCTGCTTTGCAGATCCACTCCAGGTAACCGTTGAGCTCTCTCTCGATCTGCTGCTGCCGTTTGAGCTTGAGGAACTCACTCCTGTTCTCTACACGCTCTCTTTCTTTGGCAAACTCGCTGATAGAAACAGACAGAAAGATAGCTGCTAGTTAGCACTTTGTTAAGATGATGTGTGTATGGATGAATTGATAGAACAACAGACAGAAGAAAAACCTAAAATAATAAAGGATATGCAGATTTAGATAGGGAACTAGAACAATACTAGTAATGTAGACAATATATACACTAATCGGCCACTTTATTAGGTACACTTGTCCTACTGCTTGTTAATGCAAAATTTCTAATCAGTCAATCACAAGGCAGCAACTCATTGCATTAAAGCATGTAGACATGGTCAAGACGATCTCTATGGGTTTGCAGAGAATGGCCCGAAAAAGAGAAAATATCCAGTGAGCGGCAGTTCTGTGGGTGCAAATGCCTTGTTGATGCTAGAGGTCAGAGGAGAATGGCTAGACCGGTTGGAGTTGATAGAAAGGCAACAGTAACTCAAATAACCACTCGTTACATCTGAGGTATGCAGAGGAGGATCTCTGAATGCACAACACGTCCAACTTTAAGGAAGATGGGCTACAGCAACAGAAGACCACAACGGTTGCCACTCCTGTCAGCTAAGAACAGGAAACTGAGGCTACAATTCGCACAGGCTCACCAAAATTGGACAAAAGAAGATTGGAAAAACGCTGTCTGGTCTGATGAGTCTCAATTTTTCCTGCAACATTCAGATGGTAGGGTCAGAATGTGGCATCAACCACAATGTGGTGGTGTAATGGTGTGGGGGATATTTTCTTGGCACATTTTGGGCCTATTAGTACTAATTGAGCATTGTGTCTAGGCCACAGCCTACCCGAGTATTGTTGCTGGTCATCTCCATCCCTTTATGACCACAGTGTACCCATCTTCTGATGGCTACTTCCAGCAGGATAAAGTGCCATGTCATAAAGCGCGAATTATCTCAGACTGGTTTCTTGAACATGACAATGAGTTCACTGTACTCAAATGGCCTCCAAAGTCACCAGATCTTAATCCAATAGAGCACATTTAGGATATGGTGGAACGGGAGATTCCCATCATGGATGTGCAGCAGACAAAGCTGCAGCAACTGCGTGATGCTATCATGAAAATATGGAAGATAACTTCATCTCTGAAGAATAGTTCCAGTACCTTGTTAAATCTATGCCACAAAGGATTAAGGCAGTTCTGAAGGCAAAAGCTATTTTAAACTAGGCTTCATAAACTCAGACATTAGGAAAAAAGCTGAGTACAAACAAGAACCACAGAAAATACGTAATGCGAGTTTAAGATTAATTTTATTATGCTACTTTGACATTGCAAGACATGAAAGCGTTGCTAACACTTTTGTCTCGTTTCGCTTTCTGTACAGTTGTGTTTGGGTGTGTCTGGACACGCTTCGTAAAAAGGGGGAACTGGAATTCCAGAAGGGAACAGAATGGACTGCTACACCGGTACTAGTAAGGTGTACCTAATAAAGTGGCCAGTGAGTGTATATAATTTTTTTCCTTTCATTCATATAATTTGTTTTGTTTTTTGTTTTTTGTTTTTTGGGGGGGGGGGGTGTGGCTGGAGACAGATAAACAGATAAATCTTACCCTGAGAGGACACCCAACACCAGATTAAGCATAAAGAATGATCCAATAATGATGAGCGGAACAAAGTACATCCAGTTCCAGGCACTCCCTAAGGCATCATTGCTCTGCGATACACACACATTTACCAAAGATTATTACCTTAAACCAAAAAAGATGAATATGTGTAAAAATATTGCCTTTAAGTCTTACATAATAAAGCATATCAGTCCAGCCCTCCATGGTGATGCACTGGAATACAGTGAGAACAGCAAAAAGTACATTGTCGAACTGTGTGATCCCATAGTTAGGCCCAAGCCAGTAGCCCTCGCATTCCGTATTGTTCGCATCACATGTCCGAGCTCCACATGGCCGTTCATCATACATCTCACCTAGTCAACATAAAGGCTCAGGGTTAGGTAAAACTACTACAACATGTTTTTTTTTCTTCTCTTTAAGAAAAGCTCACCAGTGATAGTGTTGAAGCAGGTGGTGTGGAATTTGCCCATGTAGAACTCCAGGCCAATAATGGCAAACATAAGAATGGCCACGAATAAAAGCACACCAATTTGCAGCAGTGGAATCATGGCCTTCATGATAGACTTCAGCACCACCTGCAGGCCTGGAGAGTAATGGTATTAATGCATGTTGGCAAAAAAAGACAGAAAAAACTGACACAGATAGAAAACTTACTAGGAATTCCTGACACCAGTTTTAGTGGACGTAACACTCTGACTGCTCGCAGTGTCCGCAGGTCTAATTCTGACCCCACGGAGGACAGGATACTGGAGGACAGAGGAACAAGCCAATTGTATTTTTGCAATCATACATTATTCATTTCTGAGGACAAATGAGAAAACATGTCTGTCAAAAAATACACTATCAGAAGAAGAGGTCAGTTGAAGGTAAATAATTGATCACACACTGCCCTGTTCTCACATCACACACTGTTCGGATTGTCTGATCTTTAAATGTGAATGTGTGTGTGTGTGTGTGTGTGTGTGTGTGTGTGTGTGTGTGTGTGTGTGTGTGTATGTGTGTGTGTGTGTGTGTGTTTGTGGTTGTTTAACCAAGGCTAACTACAGCTGATGCATTCATTTGCTATGTTTCCATACACCTTTTATGTATGCATTTTGGAGTATTGTATAAAAACGCTTAATGGAAATGCCAGACTAAATATTGGCAAGATAAATTCATTTTTAAAATGTGCATAAAAATTGTATGCACACAAGTGAGTATGATAAACTGTGCACAAACCACATTGCACAAGATCTGAAATGTTGTTTTAATCATTCTAAAAATTTGCACTGTGCTGCTTTTTTATTTGTTATTTTATGCTATATATAAAACTGTAGTTTATGTGATGTGTGCTGCTTGCATTAATTTTTCCTTAAAGTAAAATCTATCAAATCAATGCATCAATCAATCAATCAAAATGCCTTAGCCTAAGTTTATCATTATAGTTATTTGGGATTTATTATTTCCTACAACATGTCTTGAGCGAGCCAGAGTGGAGTCATGTCTCCAAAATCCACTAAGCACTCACTGCATTGCGTCTTCTGATGTGCGATTCTTCTATATATATATATATATCTATCTGTCTGTCTGTCTGTCTGTCTGTCTATCTATCTACCCACCCACCCACCCACCCATCCATCCATCCATCCATCCATCCAAATATTTTGTTCATTTCATCCATCCATCCATCCATCCATCCAGCGAGAAATACTTTGTTACATCCATTCATCTATTTATCCATCCGTCTTTTCATTCTTCATCCATCCATCCATTCATTCATTCATCTTAATATTTTGTTCATTCCATCCATCCATCCATCCATCCATCCATCCATCCACCAGAGAAATACTTTGTTACATCCATTCATCCATCTATTTATCTGTCTTTTCATTCTTCAAATCCACCATCAAATTGAGAATATTTTTTCACTCATCCATAAATCCATCTATCCATTCATTTATTCATAAATCCTTCATTAATTCGTTCATCCATTCGACCCTCAATTCATCTATCTGAGAATCACTTTGTTTCATCCATCCATGTTTAAATGTTTTCATCCATTCAATCCACCATCCATCCTTCTGAGATTATTTGTTCCATCCATCCATCCATCCATCCATCCATCCAAACATCTATCTATCTATCAATCATAAATAGCATACTCTGTGCATATAAAATGTTAAAAAACTATAATAGTTAAAATCTAAACAGTGAATCTGAGTCAAAGCTGTGTAATTTAGTGGGCAGCTCTTTTCTCCTGCTCTGTTTCCATCACTTTTTGGCTCCCATCTACTGCTGCCTGCACATGCAGCAATGCCAATGCTGCTAAAAGCTCATTCATTAGCGGTTATGATATAGCGCTCCAGCCACCAGCTCAGTCAATAGGCCTTTAACTGCTCTGCCATCACATGCAGCAAACACCTACGTAAGCTAAAAGAACAACGAAAGAATGGCTGGACTTAAGCGAGAGCGGACTAAATGCAGCAAACTCATCTCCTGAGTCATTCTGCTTTTTCAGCTCTTCCTGTTAGGCCATTTCAGTCGGCAAGAACATTTGTGACTAACTGAATCAATGATCAGAATCACATTAGTTTACTTTGTGATGTCGCATACTATAGCGCAATAATGCGTTGAGAACAGAGGATGAGATGGCGCCATCCTCCTATAATAAGCCCATCTCAAATTTTCACAACCAAACTGGAAAACCAGATCACAGATGTCATCTTTGGCCAAGCCCGACTGAGAAATTTGAATGAAACGCTCAATAATTAATTTACAGTCTCACATAACAAATAACACCTATTTATGACCCATCCTGCGTAATCAATAAGCCTGAGACAGATGTAAATCTACATTTGACGCTTGAAGAACTGATCTGCGATCAGGCCTAAAGTGCTTTCGCTGCTGATATAAGATCGTTTTACACTTTATTTTGTGGAACAGTGGAAACTTAGATGCGGGAAGGAATAAACTGCCTCCAGGTCAGGCGGTGAAGAACACTTTATGTACAGTAAGTGCAGTCAGGATAACAGAGCACCGCTGACTGAGCTGATATCCTACTACACGCTAAAAGGCCTGCGGTAAATTTGATGGAAGAGTGGACTGACGCGTGCGAGTGTGTGTGTGTGTGTGTGTGTGTGTGTGTGTGTTTGAGACAGATGGAGAGTGAAAGTGTATGTGCAAAAGTTTGAAGAGAATGGCTGTAGCTTCGGCATCTAGATGGAAATAAAAAGAGCAGGCTTGTCCATTTCTATTTGGCTGACAGGAGCTCTCTGTTGTGAGCTGTAATAGAAAGTGATTTTCATTTGACAGTGAATGCTATTTTGAACACATTGCTAACATCAGCCAATGCTGAAATTGACCTGTTTATTAAATGAAACTGATATATTTGCTGAAGAATCACATGTTAGTGTTGAATATGGAAAACTCATAGATTCAACTCACTGATTCAAATTATTTAAATTATCAGGTCAGACTGAGTCTCCAATTAATGACTCACTGATTCAAATGGTCCAGTCTGAGCGGGTCTCCTCTATTTTTTAAATGATTCAGTCAAAGCATATCTAATGTTATTAATTCACAAACAAAACTATCAGGTCAGACTGAGTCTCCAATTAATGACCCACTGTTTCAAATTGTTCAGTCAGAGCAAGTCTCCAATTAATGACTCACAAATTCAAATTATCAGATCAGACTGAGGTCTCCAATTAATAACTTACTGATTCAAATTGTTCAGTCAGAGCAAGTCTCCAATTAATGACTCACTGATTCAAATGGTCACGTTTGAACGAGTCTCCAGTTAAAACTTCTATTTTTCAAATGATTCAGTCAGAGCATATCTAATAATAGTGATTTACTGAGTCAAATTATCAGGTCAGACTAAGTCTCCAATTAATGACTCACTGATTCAAATAGTCCAGTCTGAGTGAGTCTCCAGTTAAAACTTCTATTTTTTCAAATGATTCAATTAGAGCATATCTAACATTAGTGATTCACTGAGTCAAACTATCAAATCAGACTGAGTCTCCAGTTAATGACTCAATGATTCAAATAGTTTTGTCAGATATGAGTCTCCGGTTAACAATTCCCTTTTGTTCAAATGCTTCAGTCAGAGTGACTCTCCAATTAATGACTCACTGAGTAAAATGGTCTAGTCTGAGTGAGTCTCCAGTTAAAACTTTTATTTTTCAAATGATTCAGTCAGAGCAAGTCTAACTATAATGATTCACTGAGTCAAATTATCAGGTCAGACTGAATCTCCAATTAATGACTCACTGGTTCAAATTGTTCAGTCAGAGCAAGTCTTTAATTAATGACTCACAAATTAAAATGATCAGGTCAGACTGAGTCTCCAATTAACGACTCACTGATTCAAATTGTTTAGTCAGATTTGAGTCCCCAGTTAACAATTCACTTATTCAAATGCTTCAGTCTGAGCAACTCTTAAATTAATGACTCACTGATTCAAATTGTTTAGTCAGATTTGAGTCTCCAGTTAACACTTCACTTATTCAAATGCTTTAGTCAGACCAAGTCTTTAAGTAATGACTCACAAATTGAAATGATCAGGTCAGACTAAGTCACCAATTAATGATTAACTGATTCAAATTGTTTAGTCAGATACGAGTCTCCAGTTAACAATTCACTTATTCAAATGCTTCAGTCAGAGCAACTCTCAAATTAATGACTCACTGATTCAAGTAGTCACATCTGAGTGAGTCTCCAATTAAAACTTCTGTTTTTCAAATGATTCAGTCAGAGTACATCTAATGTTAGTGATTCATTGAGTCAAACTATTAGGTCAGACTGAATTTCCAATGAATGACTCACTGATTCAAATGTCCAGTCTGAGCGAGTCTCCAATTAAATCGTCTATTTTTATAATTATTCACTGAGCCAAATTATCAGGTCAGACTGAGTCTCCAATAATGACTCACTGATTCAAATTGCCCAGTCTGAGCGAGTCTCCAGTTAAATGATCTATTTTTCTAATTATTCACTGAGCCAAATTATCAGGTCAGACTGAGTCTCCAATTAATGACTCACTGATTCAAATGGTCCAGTCTGAGCGAGTCTCCAGTTAAATGATCTATTTTTCTAATTATTCACTGAGCCAAATTATCAGGTCAGACTGAGTCTCCAATTAATGACTCACTGATTCAAATGGCCCAGTCTGAGTGAGTCTTCAGTAAAATCGTCTATTTTTCTAATTATTCAGTCAGAGCAAGTCTAACATTGATGATTCACTGAGTCAAATTATCAGGTCAGACTGAGTCTCCACTTAACAATTCACTGATTCAAATGGTCCAGTCTCAGTGGGTCTCCAGTTAAAACTGGTCTGATAAGATAAGTCTGTTGACAATTCACTTGTTCAATATACTAAGACAATATGATATATTAGTTATTTGCACTTAATTGCACATTTGATTTAATAATTATCAGTAGTAGTTATCAGTGTATGACAAATAACATGTAATTCATACATATTTATTACTATTTCCAAATAACCATTCTGCAATAAGCAACATCTACTTTTAATATTTAAAGGAATAGTTCACCCCAAGATAAAAATCTACACACTATATACTCACCCTGAAATGATTCCAAACATTTATGAGTTTCTTTATTGTATATAACTCACCAGTTTGATTTATATTATGTTATATTAAGTCTGCCTAATTAAGGGTGTGGCCACTTGAGCTTGACAGCTAGGTCTCGCTGGTTGACGTCACTTCACCTCAGCTGATTCTGGCTGATTGGCCGCTGAACTTGGCATATACCTCGTATTTTTGTTTTGTTTTATGTAGCTTTACACAGTCAGTTGCTTTTTGGAATTATTTCTTACAATTATCAGATGATATGGCATGCTGTGTGCACTTAATTGTGCTCACAAACCATTCACGTGGCCTCCATTTCTCAGGTGAATGAAATTATATACTTATACCACCTCTATAAATGTATTTGTTTTATTTAAGATTGTTTATCATCTATATTTTTCTTTAGACTTGTAATGCACTCTAGAATCTGACAGATTGATTAGCTGTAGGCTATAGATGCCTGGATTTCATAAATAGCCTTGCATTTAAGAACACAGAATATATTTTCAGTTGGAAGTAATTAGCATTTTCTTCCTGTGGAAAAACGTCATAAGAACAATGTTTAGTGGCTCACAATATTACAACAGTGTTTTTAAAAGTCTGAACACTTTATTGATATAGTACACAACCAAGCACATGTGGTCAGAACACAAACGAGTCGCAGGTAATAAAGTATTAAGCGTTTCTCCAAAAGAAAAGCCTGTCTAAGCAAAACGCTAGGCGCCTATAGCTCCGCTCATGCTCCACCTCTTTGCTCTTGTTTGGTATCCCCTGGTCAGTGCAATGATGCACGAACAAAATGGCAATGGTTGGCCATGCCTACTGGTAGCTTCTTTTGTGCTCTTCAGAAACCTGTGGGTGACATCACGGATACTACGTCCATATCTTTTACAGTCTATGGGTGAACTATCCTTTAAATACAGTGCAGTCAATTTTGACTCAAGTAAAATAGGAAACACATTCTTAATATTATTATTAGAGCAATATTTATTTATCTGTATTTTTGCTACTTGATTTGTAGTGTGCCCACCATTAAGATACAATACCAACTGTGATTCAGATTAATTCCCTTAGGGACTTAAAAAAAGTCAGTGTTTCATGAGGGAGTCACAGCCATCTCTCTCTCTCTGCACCATTGGGACAGTCTTGTGAAGGGAATAAAGTGTGATTTGGGACACTCTGGAGAGAAAAGGTTGAAACACACACAGTTAGCCCTGAGAATGACAGAGCAACAGAGACAGAGGTAAAGGGAAAGCGAAAGCCCCTCTGCCCAAGGGAATGGACGATGACAGGGTGAGATGGAGGAAGGGAGTGAGGGATTCACAGGAGCGACAAGGCCTCCGTCTGCTGGGGAAAACCTGACAATCAATCAGAGCACACACACACACACACACACACACACACACTGACGGAGGGGGTTTCTCTTTTTCTACCTTTCCTGCCGGCACAAGAATATCACTCCTTTCCCTCTCCACACGTTCCCTATAGCATACCTGTCAACCCTTTCCCAGGATTCTCTCGTATTTTACAATTGTATCATACCTTAAAGGTATTTTCCGTATTTCTCCCATATTTTCAATCTATCAATAAAGGGTTGCAATAAACATTAAAGAGCCAATACTCCCTATATGCAATCCATACTGCCGAACTATGAAGGGATGTCCCTTGCTCTTAAATGTGAATCTGTTCTGTGCTTTTGTTTTATTTAGGCATGAAAACACAATGAAATCAATATAAAAACAGTGGGATTCCCTTCATTTCCATCACAGGTGCTATTGCCCCTCCTATACGATTCTCAAAACAGTCAGTTCATGTAGTGATGCGTGACTGTCAGATGCGCTCCATAATGATAGACGCTGATTGCCAAACGGATTCTGTACACGCGATTTAAATAGGAGCGAAAGTCTGGGTTTTGGGTGCGTGTTTGAACAGACATATTGACATAATTAATAATAATAATAACAACAACAACATCTAAACATGTCAATCTTGGTGGGTTTTCTTTTAAACACAACTAATTTTGTCTTAAATGAGCATAAAAAGGTCATGAAAGCAATCAAATGCTTTCATTTTTTATCTGTGCATTTTTAAAGTGACACCTCTGTTATTTAATGTAATCAAATAAAGGAAAATCTAAATGAGAGATTCATTCACTGCTCTTTAATTAGAATTTTTTAATTATACAGTGCAGAAAAGGCTAATGAGATTTGATAACTTGATTCTATTTCTTATACGAGCTATACATTTAATAGGCTAAACTGTTTGCTAATTTATTTGCAGCTTTTTGTAATGTATACAATTTTATTGTATTTAAAATTTATTGTAAATAATTAATAATAATAATAATAATAATAATAAAACACATTATTGACTGTTTTAAATGTTTATTTACAATTAGACAAGCTCAAATTATCATATTTATTTTATTTAATAAATTTTTTTTGAGGGGGGAATCAGAAATCAACACCCTTAAAATAAATACTATAACCCAAATATGCTCATACATACACAATTTATTTTATTCTTATTATTTATTATTATCTACAAAAAATTTTTTTTATTCTTTTCTGGGTTTTAACAGTATTTTCTGAATTATAGTGTGATTAACAAAAAGATCCCCAAATTCCTTTGAGAAAAACCTTTGACTGTAAAACGTCAAAAGTTTCAAACCTTTTATGTGCAAGAAATGTATGCAAATAAGCACATATTTAAATGAATAACAGAATATTCAGTGTTGGACAGTAGTGTCGCTACAAGTAGTGACGCTACTTGCTTAATTGCATTTCTCAGTAGCATGGCAGTAGCGTCACTGCTTTCTAAATTAAATAGCTTTTCAGTAGCGGAGCTATTTTTTCAGTCAAGTTGCGCAGTAGCATCCACACAAGCTACATTTACCGATTGCAAATCAATAAGTGACAGCACCAACATTTACAGTACAGAGCTATGAGGCCGGTGTCTAGCCGGTGAAAGTAAAACAATATGATGGTGAGAATGACAATTTCTTTTTCCTTTTTTTACAGTGGTCAACAACAAACTTTTTGGTGAGTTACTGCCACCTCTCGCTCTGGTCGGTGATGTTGCCAACCAATTAGGCTAACATGAGAAATTTGCTTGATGGAAAGATGACTGAGAAAGAAGAGTTATTTCTGAAGCAGGATTCCTTGTGACTATACTACCTCGAGAAGCACATGCTAAGATGCGATAACGTTAATTCAGATGCTGCGTGCAAAAAATACTTAGTATTAGTAATTTATAGTAAGTACTATAATGTTTTT
>CAIGQZ010032461.1:13690830-13701196 GCA_903798205.1 Danio tinwini | reverse complement strand
GTGTGTGTGTGTGTGTGTGTGTGTGTGTGTGTGTGTGTGTGTGTGTGCGTGTGTGAATAAAGTATTATATATAAAAATTATTAAAAAACAAAAAATAAGATATACAACTATATATATAAAACAGCAAATATAATAAATAATAAAAATTAAACTACAAAATTAATGTTCGTAGACAAACTTTATGGTGGCTTGAGAAAGCTGAAAGTTTGAAGTAGCTTTAAAAATTAAATAACTAAAGTAATTTTTAAAAGGATTTGAAACAGTTGGTATAGATAGATAACATAGGTTAGCAGGTTTCTAGTATGGATTGGCATGTTTCTTGCTAGGTGGTTGCTAAGGTGTTGCTAGGGTGTTCTGAGCCGTTGCTAAGGTGTTGCTAGGCAGTTGCTAGGGTGTTCTAAGTAGTTGCTACGGCATTGCTAGTGTTTTTTGATGTTTAAAGCGTTGTTAGGGAGTTGCTAAGGCGTTGCTAGGGTGTTCCAGGTAGTTGTTAAGGTGTTGCTAGGTAGTTGCTAGGGTATTTTGAGTGGTTGCTAGGGCGTTGCTGAGGTATTTTGACTGCTTGTTAAGGCATTGCTAGGCAGTTGCTCAGGTGTTCTAGGTGGTTGCTAAGATAAAAGCTAGGCAGTTGCTAGGGTGTTATAAGTGGTTGCTAAGGTGTTCTGATTGGTTGCTAGGTGGTTGCTAGGGTCTTCTAGCTGGTTTCTAGGCATTTGCTAATGTGTTGCTAGGTGGTTTCTAGGGTCCTCTGAGTGGTTGCTAAGGCGTTGGAAGGTGGTTGTTAAGGTGTTCTGAGTGGTTGCTAGGCGGTTGCTAAGGCATTGCTAGGGTGTTCTGAGTGGTTGCTAGGCTTTGCTAGGCTGGTTGCTAGGCTGGTTGCTAAGGCTTTGCTAGGTAATTGCTAATGTGTTCTAGGTGATTACTAAGGTGTTGCTAGTTGGTTGCTAAAGTGTTCTGAGTGGGTGCTAAGGTGTTACAAGGTGGTTGCTAAGGTATTCTGAGTGATTGCTAGGCAGTTACTAACATACATTATCATGGTTCTAGTATGAATTATAATGTTGTTAGCATTGTTCCAGTATGAATTATCATGTCGCTAGTATGTTTCTAGTATAAATTGTTATGTCTTTAGTATGTCCAATGTAAAGTCAATGGCAGTTTTTTTTAACAATGGAAGTCTATGGGACAGTTGCTAATGTGCCGTAATTGGTTACTAGGGTGTGGCTAGTAAGTTGAAAGGCCATCAGTGATTGGCAGATTGGTAGTCTGAGTTAAATAAGCGTAACCCTAAGTCTGTACACTCTCAGAAATATAGGTACTCGAGCTGTCACTGGGGTGGTACCTTTTTAAAAGGTACAAATTTGTACCTAAAAGGTCCATATTAATACATCAAGGGTACATATTAGTACCTAAAAAGTACAAAAATGTTCCCTTTTAAAATTTTTAGGTACTAATATATACTTTTGAGGTACCAATATGGACCCTTTAGTACAAATGTGTACCTTTTGAAAAGGTACCACCCCAGTGACAGCTCTCGTACCTTTATTTCTGAGAGTGTATGACAGTCTGGTGTAAAGTTATAAGGTCATAAATTTTGGTCAAATGTTAAGTCAATGGGACTTTTCAGAATTTTCCAGGTCAGTTTTCGGAAAACCATAAGTCAGATTAGTTGGAAAAGATATAGCAACCCAAGTCAGACCAGTTTGGAGGTTTGGTGTTAGTTTGGTGTTTGTAGCTTGAATGGTCTAGGAGGAGATGCATATAGAAATTTGTCTCAGAAGAAGAAGGAGAAGAAGAAGACGGAAGAATAATAAATGTATAGTATACCAGTATGTTGTCTTTCTCAAGCCACCATATTTAAATAATAAAATGCATAATAAGTTAAATAAGTTAATAAAACCAAAAATTATACATTATATATGCAAATATTTTCTATACACTTTACATTATGTACAAACATGTCAATTTGTTTTATATCCTCATGCTGAAAAAAGCTAGCTGATGTTTGGATTTGTCAGCTGCTGACATGCAGATTGAACATGAGCTCTTCTGGCCTGTGTGCCGTGACCATTGACCACTCAGTGACCAGCAGCACAAACACACTGCACAGAGGTCAGGAGAGTTTGTCTCTCTGCTGTCCAGCTTCATTCACGTCTTCATGGAAAATCTGACAGCTGAAACTTAAATGTAGAAGCAGAGTGTTGGAGTTGATAGAGAGTCACCCGAGGAGCTCCAGAACCTAAAACCCCTGTCAGACTGACACTCCAGAGCATTTCAGACATATTACGAATAAATAAATAAAAAAAAAACCTGGCTAGACGTTTAAACATCTCAGAGGAAATGATAAAAAATTACTTAAGTCAGTCAGTTTGTAATATAGAAGTTACTTTTATCATAGTAATTAGGGCTGCACATTATAGCATTTTAGCATCGATATAGCAATTTGCAAGTCTGCAATAGTCACATAGCAGTGATCTGCAATGTAGCTGACCAGACATTACAGTTAACAACATAGTGGAGTCAAATTTTAACCTTAGAGTGAAAGTTTATTATTTGCAATTGTTTTTAAGACCTGACTGTAAGAATTTGAAGCAAATTTTAGCCATTTGGCCACAAGGAATTAAACATTTGTAGCTTAAAACTAAAGATTAATTGTACATTACATAATTATGTACTCAATTAAAATGATAGTATTGCTATTATTATGATTATAATAATTATTATATGATGATCATTTCATTTCTGCTCCTGAATAGTGTTTGACTCCCCATCAAAATCCAGGTGAAAAATAAGTGCTCTTAAATATATTACAAATGTACTTGAAACATAGAGAGTATGTTTAAAGCACAACTAGCACAAATAACATACTAACTTAAAGTGCATTCTAAATGTGTTGGTTTATGTATTTGGATCAATGTATTTATTATAAAGTATACTACAAGTACATTCGTAAAAAATATGTGTAATCTAAAAAATATGCTAGAACTCAAGCAAACTATTAATGCATTTTACAGATTTTCTCAGTCGCTTTGGTGCATTTCTCACAACACTATTTACATTTGCACAACAGTTCATGCATTTCTCAAAAGAATTAGTACAAACTGCAAAACCTAGTGGATAACCTGCAAAAGCGTGTCACTTGCTCAAAATGGAGAGCTCATTCCTCAAAAGCAAGTATTCATGTCAATGAAAGTGTCAGTGTCATCAAGATGAAAAGTCCTGACACCATTGTTTATGAACAAGATAGTCAAATGGCTTTGTCATGTTTTCATTATGATACTTTACTCTATATTTTTTCCAATGCAAAAAAAAGTCCGATTTTGGTGACACTTCCTTAAAATGCTCAAGACAGCACTATATACTATTTGCACAGCCATTTAAAAACTACAGTAAAGTTTGACATCAATGCATTTAGTGAGGTATCTGAGTACAAGACACTGAATATGTATGTTTCACATTTTTACTGCAGATGCTCTTTACAATTCAAATTCACAGCATTGTGCAAAAGAATAAATACACCCTTATTTACAACAAATATAAACATCCTTTGGGTAGAGCTGTGCACAACTGTAAACAATATTGCAGTACATATTGGAACTGAACCTACAACATACACAGCTCTGTAAATCATTCATCAAATTGTTCAAGTTAGAAGACATTTTCAGGAAATAAAAAGATTTAATTTTTTTTTATAAAATTTGCTTGACAGATTTTGACAACTAGTTCAACATTTTTGTATGTAATGACTCAAGTAATGAAATGAGGACTATTAGTTTTATATGGGATGACATATAAATGACACATATGATATTCAGCATCCACAAGTTTAGTTAATTCTGACTGACATGACTTAAGCAAATGATAATGTTATAAAACAGCAGACAGTATGAAAGCAATTGATGCATGCCCAAAAGCATTTGCAATTTGTTGGAAGGAATGAGAAACTGCTACTATGATGTGCACAAATGACTAATTGTTTTGAGAAATGCATTAACTGTTGTGCAAATGTAAATAGTGTAAAGAGAAAAACTGTAAGTGATATATTTGAAATACAGTTAAAGTATTTTTTAACACAGTTAAAGGACCACTCCACTTAAAAAAAAAAAAAAAAAAACAGAAAACTAAAAAGCTCAGTTTACAACTGCCCTGGATGAGTTTTACCATTTTTTAATCCATTAAGTCAATCTACGGGTCTGGCAGGAGCACGTTTAGCTTAGCTTAGCATAAATCATTGAATCGGATTATACCATTAGCATCTCGCTCAAACCTGACTAAAGAGTTACAATAGTTTTATTATTTAAAGCTCGACTCTTCTGTAGTATACCTAGGATGACAGAAACTGAAGAGTTGCTATCTAGGTGATTTGGCTAGGAACTATACTCTTATTCCAGTGTAATAATACTTTGCTGCTGTACCACGGCTGCAGCAGACGCAATATTATTATGGCTTGAATAAAAGATGCTTTTATTTCATTTTTAAACTGTTTAAGGTGAATATTATTAGCCCCCATTAAGATCATTTTTGGGATTGTCTTTAGAACAAACCACTGTCCCATGATTGCCTAATTAGCCAAAACTACCTAGTTAATTCAGTAAAGCCTTTAAATTGAAATTTAAGCTGAATATCTGAATATCTGATGTGACTATTTTCAATTTTCTAAGGTTCATTTTACAGCATTGATGTAAATATAGTCAGTTGAATAGACTTAAGCATTCATTTAGTTGTTCAAGTGTAAAACTAGATGAAAGGCTGTATCCATTGGAAATACTCTTTAAATAATGTATTTTCTTTTCATTAGGGGCAATAGCCCAATGATAAGTGAGTCAACACATAGCACTATGATGTTCACGGTGACCCGAGTTTGAGACCCAGCTTGAGATCTTTTGCAGTTCCTTCTCCTATCTCTAAAAAACCCCTAAAATAAATGTAAAAAGTCCATATTTTAAAGGCAGTGTGAAACAACAGAATTTAATAGAGTGCTTCTTGTCTGTGTCTGATGTGAAACCCACTTTATATCGTATCTCAATCAGGCAGTGAAAATTATTGATTTTAAACAAAGCACATCTTAAACACGGCTAGTTTTAAAGCATGGCAGTTCCCCGGAATAGCCAGAGTGGGTTTATTCAAAAGTGAAAGTCCCCGTGGATATAAACTGTTCAAAGACATAGCAACTCTTCTGTTTCTTTGAAGCTGAAAGAACTTTAAACAATGGTCAACACTGATAGCAGATATAGTTATTATTATATCAGGCTCTTCAGGGCATCATAACTGACATGTCTGCAGACATTTAGAAACAGATACTCATATTTAAAGAGCTGTGTTTTGTGTGGCTGCAGAATGAGGAAGAAATTGGCTCTGCGAAGCAACTTTAAGACTAAGAAAAGCTTCTGCCAGCTGGTAATGTTGGCAGTGGATTGAACAACTGTGCAGGCAGTCAGCAGTAATCCCACTATGGCTCGTGCCCATTACCTGCCTGTCTCCAGATCAGGACTACTGAGTGAACAACACATCACAACACAAAGCCAGATCATCTGCTGTTTGTTGAGTCACACAAAAAGTTTAATAAATTTGAAAATATGAGTTTGTATTGGTAAAACATAACACTAATAATAAATAAAATATTCAATATTTAGTGGCAAAAGTGTGTTAATGTTATTAAATTAATATTTGACTAAAATATTTAATCAAATGGATATTTACATATGGTAATATTTCATATTTTGTATATTTAATATTAATATTTATATTTAATAACATTTAATATTAACATAATATTTCATATTTAACAATTTTTTTGATTTACTAAATTAATTTATAATGATTAATTTAAAATACTAAATTAATTTATAACAAATCACACACGCATACTTATAAGTAAACTCTAATAAACATACTTTTTCATGAAGCAATCTAAGATTGTAATTAAAAAATTGTATATTTGTAAAATGTAATGTAATTGAATTAAATAAAAAAATATTATTACATTTTTATTTGTAGTTACTTTTTTCAATAATGTGATAATTCAAATTATCAGTAGTACTTACTACAAATAGCATTACATGTATAATTCTATAAATACATAAAATACATTTTGATTAAATATTTTATTTGAATAATTAATAAATGTTAATAAAATTAAATTAAATAAAAAATAAAATAAAATAAAATAAGATAAAATAAAACAAAAATGTAATTTAATTTAATTTAATTTAATTTAATAAAAAATATATATAAACAAAAACATAAAAAATTAAAATAAAATAAAATAAAATGTTTCCCAGTACTGAGTTGCAGCTGGAAGGGCATCTGCTGTGTAAAACATATGCTGGAAAAGTTGGCGGTTCATTCTGCTGTGGCGACCCCTGATAAATCAGAGACTAAGCCGAAGAGAAATTAATAAAATTAAATTAAATAAATTAAAGGAAAAAACATAACTTTTTTCCACAAGTGGCACAACACAACAGTCCAACATGACATTACATGTGTGTTTGCTTGAATAAATAAAGGTTTACTAGTCTGACTGTAAACAGAAATGAAAGCTGCAGGAAGCAGAACGGAGGACGTATTTTATCATCAAAGCGCAGCTCTTTTTCTCCAGCTGATGCTTACAAACGTGTCGAATATGCTCACGCAGCAGTGGATGGCCGCTAAAACTGTGTGTACTGAGGATGTACTTAATGATTAGCTATGTTGAGCTTCGCAGCTGCTTGTGTGTGAAGATCTGTCCATGTCTAAAAGCAGGCCTGCTTGATTGATCATCTGCAGTGGTGAAAAGCAGGTTACTGCAGCAGCAAACCAAAACACACACACACATGCGCGCACACGCTTTTCCCTCGCTCTCATTCACTTCCCTTCCCCCTCCATCCTCCATGTTCTAGTTTTTCCCCTCCTTCTTTCCTTTATTTCTACTTTCACTTGTTTAAAAAGACAAGGATTGCTGGTTAACATTGCATACTTTGTTCAGGATGCTGTAGAGTTAGTTGTGTTTTCTTAAAGGGACAGATCACTTAAAAATGATTAACTCTCATCAGAGATTTCAACTAAATTTGAATTCCCATAAATTTGCCAATAATCGGTAAAATGTCCCTTCATGTTTTATTTGATAAACTACTGATGTGCGTTTGTCATTAATAAAAATAAACAATAGGTTGGTATAAAATATTTAATGTTTTCAGAAATACAGTTGAAGTCATAATTATTAGCCTCCCTTGGAATTTTTATTTATTTTTTTAAATATTTCCCACATGATGTTTAACAGAGCAAGGACATTTTTTAATAATATTTTTTCTTCTGGAGAAAGTCTTATTTGTTTAATTTTGGCTAGAATAAAAGCAGTTTTGAATAAAAAAAATAATAATTTTAGGGTCAAAATTATTAGCCCCGTTAAGCTATATATTTTTTTCGATAGTCTACAGAATAAAGCATCATTATACAATAACTTGCCTAATTACCCTAACCTGCCTAGTTAACCTAATTTAACTAGTTAAGCCTTTAAATGTCACTTTAAGCTATAGAGAAGTGTCTTGAAAAATATCTAGTTAAATATTATTTACTGTCATCATGGCAAAGATAAATAAATTTGTTATTAGAAATGAGTTATTAAAACTATTATGTTTAGAAATGTGCTGAAAAGAATCTTCTCTCCTTTAAACTGAAATTGGGGGAAAAAATAAACAGGTGGGCTAATATTTTAGGGGGGCTAATAACTCTGACTTCAACTGTATGTATATATATATATATATACACACACACTTGAAGTCAAAATTATTAGCCCCCCTTTCAATTTTTTTATTTTTATTTTAAATATTTCCCAAATGATGTTTAACAAAGAAAGGACATTTTCACAGTATGTCTGATAATATTTTTTTCTTCTGGAAAAAAGTCTTATTTGTTTTATTTCGGCTAGAATAAAAGCAGTTTAAAATAAAAAAAAATTTTAAGGTCAAAATTATTAGCCCCTTCAAGCTCTATTTTTTTCGATAGTCTACAGAATAAAGCATCATTAAATAATGACTCGCCTAATTACCCTAACCTGCCTAGTAAACCTAATTAACCTAGTTAAGCCTTTAAATGTCAGCTGTATAGAAGTGTCTTAAAAATATCTTGTAAAATATTATTTACTGTCATCATGTCAAAGATAAAATAAATCAGTTATTAGAAATGAGTTATTGAAACTATTATGTTTAGAAATGTGTTGAAAAAATTGTTTCTCCGTTAAACAGAAATAGCCGTAGTGTATGTGTGAGAATGCAAGAGTGTATGGGTGTTTCCCAGTGTTAGGTTGTGGCTGGAACGGCATCCGCTGTGTAAAACATACGCTGGATAAGTTGGTGGTTCATTCCGCTGTGGCGACCCCTGATTAATAAAGGAAGTACGACAAAAAAAAATGAATGAATGAATAATATTACAGTAACTAACTGTAATTAATAATATTACAGTATACTCTCCTCATAACTTACACTCCCCATAAACTGCATAAAACTGCATTATTTATTATTTAATATTTGCACAATTAAAATTGCACATTGCATCTCACTATGTAGCACTAATTCATCTTGAATTGAACATACCCACTGTACATATAACTTTTTAATGACTAACCCTATTTAAACAATCGCAAAAGCATTGAAGGCATGTCTAAATACTTTGCTATTTTAAGGATGGAAAAATACGATCTGCGTAGCGCCAGATGGTCTAACAGGGTTGTGCTTATTCTCTTAATAAGTTATTATGAGTTTGTTTTGAGCACAACGTGCATTAAACCAATAACAGTCTCATCTCTCATTCCCTTTAAGAGTCAGTTGCATCGCGCCATGGCACATTTGCTATTTACATAGCAGAATTTGTAAGTGGAAAAACTGAACGCTTCACTAAAAAAAAAGTTAAACAGACCATCTGCAGCACGAGGATAAAGAATGAGCCTCCTCCATTCGGCCTCTTTACTTTCTCTTTACTTTTACTCTTTACTCCTTTACTAATGTGGATAAGGAAATGGTGTTTTACGCACTCCGCTGAAGACAACCATTAACCTACATATTTAATTGTGTTTGTTAAGTGCAAAGATTATTATTAATTACAAATTATTTCTTAATGCAGTTCTAATTTCCAGCAAACGAATAAATAAACAATAATAACAAGTGTGGTAAAAAAAAGTTTTATCCAAAGAGTTCTATCCAAACACACATCCTATTCTTATGCCCCATATGGTGATGCATGGTGATGCTTGTCTCTAAAACCCAACAGGTGGACAAATCTAAACTTTTTTTTTTAAAACAAACATAAATATGCATATAATAAGTAATACTGCTAATAATAATAGCATTATACAAATGCAAATTGTCATGAATAAACTGTAAAAGCACCCCAAGGTGAAGAAGGCATGGCGTGGTTTTTATATTTAAGTAGAAAATAATATTTTTTGTAACATTTTAATCCCTATTTTTTCATAAGTAAAGATATTTGTTTATTGCTGTACATCCTGTGTGTATTAAGCAATGTGTAAGCATTTTAACCGACATAAATGCATAACTAACACGCTCTGTGCTGGATTTCAGCCCTGCTTTTAGATGGTCAAGTTCAGTTCTTTAAAATAGCAATGCACCAACAATGCACCTTAACACACCTCTTAACCAGCACGCTCATGAGTCCACAAAGCGGCGCAAATGGATTTACTATTTAAACAACATGGTGCAAAACATGAAAATTAGGGTTGCGCTGTTCTGAAAATAGCAACACATCGCGTCAAACACATCTTGCTTTATGTATACAAAATTTCTAAGTCAGACATAACTGGAACAAATCTGATACCATTTACTTCCATTTAATGTGATAAAACAGACTGTTCAATAAAAAAAAAATACAACAAGCTTTCAATTTGGTGGAACCAATCCTTTAACCACAATTCCTAGTCACTGATAATGACAAGCCTAGTTCAGCATCATCAAACCAGCACTAACCAGCACAAAATACCAACACAGAAATAAAGGATTTCCAGGCTCTTCACTCCATCTTGAATTCCTCCATTAGCCTTTCGTCTCCTCCTCCTTCTCTATATGTCTCTCCACATCAACAACACCTCTCTCTCTCTCTCTCTCTCTCTCTCTCTCTCTCTCTCTCTCTCTCTCTCTCTCTCTCTCTCTCTCTCCTTTTCCAATATTAAAGTCTCATGGGAATGAAGTAATGGAGTCACGTGGTCCCACTATAGTAAAACACTCCTCCACACACACGTCTGTCTCTTTCTGCTTCCCTGTGAGATGACATTTCAGACGTGGCCTGATGGCTGATCCCTACAGAGCCGCTGTGATCAGCCCTGTGTTCACCAATGTGTGTGTGTGTGTGTGTGTGTGTGTGTGTGTGTGTGTGTGTGTGT
>CAIGQZ010032461.1:13655399-13666542 GCA_903798205.1 Danio tinwini | reverse complement strand
TGTGTGTGTGTGTGTGTGTGTGTGTGTGTGTGTGTGTGTGTGTGTGTATGTGTGTGTTACACTTACTGCTTTGTTGCATTTTAGTCACAAGATCTTCAAAGAAAATTAAGAAAAAGCTTATTACTCGATTAATCGATCCATTACAGTGGTAGATTGGTTGTTAAAAAATATAAATATTAAAAATAATTTAATAAATAATATTGTATACATTTTGAATAAAGCTGAGAGTGTCACAGTGGCGCAGTGGGTAGCACGATGGCCTCACAGCAAGAAGGTTGCTGGTTCAAGTCCTGGCTGGGTCTTTTGTTTAAATCCATCAAAAAATATTGCCAATCTTTACTTAGAAATGGATCAAATCATTCATTTTGGAAAAGAGGTGTACTCATTTATGCTGTAAGCACTAAGTTTTTTGTAGCAAAATAGAGTAAATCACCTTTTCAAAGTATTTTTAAGAGGTCATGGACTATTTGTTTAGCTTTCACACTGTCTTTTTGAAGCCTGAATATAAACATACAAAACAAAACATCCCAAATCGTGCATCAACTCCAGCTGGACTAAGGCCCAATCCCAATTCTATTTTTGTACCCCTACCCTACCCCTTCCCCTTGGCCCTTGAAACAGAGTGTAAAGGGGAAGGGCTTCAAAATTTACTTCAAAATTTACTTAGGGCTTCAGAAATAGGACAGCACTTCAACACCTGAACACATCATCCTATGTCATCATGATCTCTTGCTTCATATGAGATTGACGATTGCGACTGCTGTAGTTATTCTACTTGAGTTATATTTTAGTGTTTATCTTCAGGAAATGACTGAAGGCATATATCATGTTATCATTACAATATAATGCGGCAATACGCTCGTAACTCTACTGTGTATTTACACTGTGGCCATATTCATCTACTGTATGTAAACACACGAAAACAACATTAACATTATAGCAGACACTGTAAAAAAGCCATTGCCTCCACTAGACTTTTCTGACAGGGTATTCGAGTGTCATCGAGTGACAATATGTAAAGGAGTTATTATTATAGATTATAGATGGCAAAATTGTTTCCCAGTGAGTTGTGGCTGGAAGGGCATCCGCTGTGTAAAACAAATGCTGAATGAATTGGCGGTTCATTCCGCTGTGGCAGCCCCAGATTAATAAAGGGACTAAGCCGAAAAGAAAACAAATGAATGAATGAATGAATGAATGAATGATAGCGAAATTTAGTGATTTTTATTTAACACGAACGCGGTTTTGAATGTATTAAAACATATGCTTGTTTGTTGTAACAATTCGTAATAATGACAAAAAAATACTAATTTGTGCATCTCCTTATCTCGATGTGCAGATATGCTGCCATTGTAGATGGTGTATTCTTAGAAATTTTCTTACCCCTTGTTTTCGAGTGTGGTCCTAAAAATCTACGTTTCAAGGGGTATCTAGCCCTTCCCTTTAGCCCTACGCCTTCAAACTAAAGAGAATTGGGAAACTCCTACACCTTCACATGCAAGAGGAAGGGCTAAGAGGGAGAATTGGGATTGGGCCTAAATTTAAGTGACCAGAATGATTATTAAAAAAAAAGTAATTAATAATTTGGAAATACTACAGCATATGAGTGTAATTAAAGGACTTTGAGATTTCCCAACTGTCAAATGGGTAATTAAATCAGAGCTTGTGTCTTAATGCAGGAGTATATAGCAGTAATTAAGAGAGCTCCATTTTACAACTTTGCTGATATTTTTTTATTACCATAATTTGCTGGATGCCCGAAGCGCAGTGACCACAAGCTTGTCCCAGTTACTAGAAATAGAGCCTGACTGAAAAAATGTATTAATTAAAAATAAATTAAAAAACTGTCGATTGAGAGAAGGCTGTCTGCAAGTATTTTTAAGACTTCCGAAATCGATTTCAGGGCATCACGGTGGCGCAGTTAATAGCACAATTGCAAGAATGTCACTGGTTCGAGCCTCGGCTGGGTCAGTTGGCATTTTTGTGTGGAGTTTGCATGTTCTCCCCATGTTCGCGTGGGTTTCCTCCAGGTGCTCCGGTTTACCCCACAAGTCCAAAGACATGCTCTATAGGTCAATTGGGTAAGCTAAATTGGCCATAGTGTATGTGTGTGAATAAGTGTGTATGTGGATGTTTGCCAGTGATGGGTTGCAGCTGGAAGGGCATTTGCTGCATAAAACATATGCTGGATAAGTTGGCGGTTCATTCCTCAGTGGTGACCCCTGATAAATAAAGGGACTAAGCCCCCAAAAAAAGAATGAATCAATGAGACGCAGCTAAAATGTCTATTCTAATTTCAGCATAATATTGTATATGATGAGTCAGTATCAGTAATATTTGAAAAGGTTTAGTCATTTTTATACATTGAAATACTTTTACATTTAATTCTAGGTATTTGTCTGCAAAGAAACCACATTTGTCATACTGTTTTTACACTTGTCTAGTTTTATTTATTTTAGCCTAATGAATGCAATTGTATGAATGAAATCAGTAAAGAGGGGTGGCACAGTGGACTTGCTGTCGCCTCACAGCAAGAAGGTCCCAGTCTAAAGACATGCGCTATAGGTGAATTGGATAAACTAAATTGTCCATAGTGTATGAGTGTGTGTGTGTGTGTGTGTGTGTGTGTGTGTGTGTGTGTGTGTGTGAGTGAATAAGTGTATGGGTGTTTCACAATACTGGGTTGTGGCTGGAACGACATCTGCTGTGTAAAACATATGCTGGAATAGTTGGTGGTTCATTCCACTGTGGCAACTTCTGATAAATAAGAGACTAAGCCGAAAGATAACCAGTAAAGGTAATATTTCAACAGCAACAACATTTTCATTTATTAATGATGAAAATGATGTTATTTGTTTGTTTTATATACAATTTTAAATAATTTATTTCATTATTTTATTATATTTTTTAAAACAAAGAATTTATTTGAAAGCTTTCAAAAAGTTTAAATCCATTTAAGCTATATTTTATTTGAGATTTTATGATAATAACAGCTGAGATTTTATTAATTTATGCTTGTTTAGTTTAGAATGCCTGTCATTTCAGTGTATTACATCTCATTGTACACCTCGAGAGATTCACCAATAGAATGTGTGACCTCTAGGTTAAAGTCATTTACTGAGATAAACTGACGGCTGGGACGTTCCCTTCATAGTAATTTCTGCTGTCCACAAACATTCGCAAAAAATAGGTTTAAACCAGAGGCAATAGAGATGATCAACATCATTTTTAATCTTTACTTCCACATTTCAATATTTTATTCAAATCATCAGACAACTGTTTAAACATGGTGGGGTTGAAAAGAATATTTGCCTTCAGAAATGATCAGACGTGCTCAAACATTAGGGTTAACATTCAAATCAAGACTTAAAACACATCAGTTTAGCTGTGCCTTTACTAAATGATCACTGTGCTACGTCCGACAGATCACACTATTATGTCTTTCTTTTTGTTTTCACTTCTTTAAAACCTGCATTTAATACATTTTAATCTGTTTTGAATAATTTTTAATTCTTTTAATCATTTTTATTTTCTTGTTTCTTTTGTTCTTGTACCATTGTGTATGAAATGTGCTATATAAATAAAGCCTTGCCTTGCCTAATAATATTTTCAAAGTTAAAACAAAGATATGTAGTCTGATTATATTTCAACCATTTAGAAAGGATGCACTCAAATTATGACAGTAAAATTATATATTTATAATGTTATGACTTAAATTTTCAGATAAATGCAGTCGATTTTAGCTGTCTTGCAAAGAGAGTCACAATATAATGGCTTTTACAGTATTTTGTATCATACCAACCCCAAATGCACCCAAATTTACTTGATCTGATCACTTAGTAAGCAACATCATGATTATCTATTTAATTCTTGTTAGCATTATTAATAAAGTAATGCTAAATACATCTCAAATTCAGGCTTTAAAACTAAAGTTTTGCAAATAAATAATTTACCGTCTATTTGGTTAAGGATCTGCATGTTTAAAAACACCTGATCTCATCTTGCTGTGACCTATGAACTGCAGACTTACTGAAATCACTGTCCACATTACTACTGAGCTCTGGAGCACACATCTTAATCCCAGGATACTGCTGGAAAAACTGTTGCAGCAATTAATGCACTGCAAAAACACATGCTAAAGGACTGGTGACTCCATAAAGTGAATTCATTTTCAGTTGTCAATATATTTTTTTATTTCATTTTTGGCCAATAATCTACTTGGGTTAGGCATTAATTGAACAAGTGTTTATTTTTCCCTATAAATCTGTGCATTTAAAAGAAAACAAAAATCGCACCAATTCAATGGGTAAAAAAGCTTATTAATCCACTTACAGACTTTTTTTTTGCAGTAAACAAACTTTATATCTGTTTCTCAAGTAAATATATCTTGACTTTTTAACTAAATTATATATAAAAAAACATTATTTTAAAGTGCTACAAGACATTTTTACTGGAAATTGAGACATAAAGACATAGAGATTTTATTTTTAATTTTTCATAAAGACTTATTTAAATGACTTTTTACCATACATTAAGCTGATGACTTTACCCTTCAGTGAGGTCAAATACCCTAATCAGAGACACAGCAGTGACGCGTGGCCAAACAATTGTTCAATTGCCGGGAAGACCAAATCTTTAATAACTGGCTTACACTATCCAACCTGTTCCTGATGAGATGACAGTGACCTGTGACCTTTCACCTCCCTCTAAGCCAAGAATACGCTTACACTGGTGCATACAGAAAAAAAAAATGCAGTACATGACCCAAAACACATGTCAAAAGTTAAAAAAGTAAAATAGAAAATTGTAGCTTACATACAACTATTAAAAAATTATTAAGTATAATTGCCTTCATTATAAACAAATATGAATACATTGTACTGAGATGGGAAAAAGTAAAAATATAGTACAAATAATAAATAGTAACTAACAGAATTACAATAGTAAGCACTTTGTAAACAAATGTTCATAAACTTAGGTCTACTAATAAGTCCAATGAGAAAAAAAACGCAACAGCAACAAGACAAAAATATATATATAATAGGGTGGCACGGTGACTCAGTGGTTAGCACTGTTGCCTCACAGCAAGAAGTTCACTGGTCCCGGCTGGGCCAGTTGGCATTTCTGTGTGGAGTTTGCATGTTCTCCCCATGTTCACGTTGGTTTCCTCCGGGTGATCCGGTTAACCCCACAATCTAAAGACATGTAGTGTAAGTGAATTGGGTAAACAAAATTGTTCGTAGTGTATGAGTGTGAATGTGAGTGTGTATGGGTGTTTCCTAGTACTGGGTTAAGGCTGGAAGAGCATCCACTGCGTAAAACATATGCTGGAATAGTTGGTGGTTCATTTCGCTGTGGAAAGCCCTGATAAATAAGGGACTAAGCCGAAGGAAAATGAATGAATGAATATACAATAATAATAATATAAATTAAAAATATATTTATACGTAGTAGTCAACATTTGAAGTGTTCAAAACCTTTCATCAAAGTTGTCCTAAATCCATTAAACAACACCCATACTTGCCTTAGTTCTTTAAATTTATTACATAAAACAACAATTGGTAAGGTACTTATTATCAACAATAATACAACATTAATGTCATTACAATGCAAAATCTGTTAAAATACTAATTTTAGTCATATCGATAGGAGTATGACATCACTTCAATCTCTAATGGTGCGTTCACACTAGATGTGGATGAAGAGTCAAGCGTGAGTGATTTACATGTTAAGTCAATGCAAAAACATGAATAGACATCCTGTGGCACGTTTTGCACGAATAAGGTGGCATGAATGGCATGAAATGAATGAACGCGTGATTTGCTCGAGTTGGAAAATCCACTTTAGTGGACATTCACGCCGCTAACATAAAACAATCCGCGCAAATTGTGAAGTGAATTTGATGTGCGAATGAATCGAGTAGACTTAAAATGTTCATGTCTATTTACTCACAAATAGCGTGATTTGTTTGTGCAAGTCACGTCTGGTATGAACCCCCTATAATAATAGGTTTAGTTTTTATTTGTATAATGCAGGATGCTCTTTCATCAGCGCATATCACAAAAATTAAACGTAATTCATTTTAATTGCCATATGATTAAGAATTGACAAATCAGAGAAAGACACAATTAAGAGCCAAATAGGAAATGAATGTGTGGCGCCAAGCTTTCATTTGAAAAAGTCTGCATTTTAGTCCTTCCATGATAAAACACAACCCCAGATTTATCCAACTATAGCAGCATTTCCCCGTTTAAAAAAAGTCTTTGTTTTGGAGGTTCTGGAGTAGTGGAAATGAACCAAATTTTCAGCCACCAATAATTATTGACTAAATAACTGAAAATATAAGTCTTTCGCAATGGACGTGGAAAGAGCTGCGCTATGAAACCCATTCATTTCAATGGCTTGTGTAATGCAAGTGCAGTGGATTGCCATGCCAACCAAAGAAGAAGAGCAGTGAAATGCGCCTTTGACAAGCTTGTGCGTGCACCGTGGTCAAGTTCAAAATAGCTCAGACGTGCTCTATGGATATTCCACATATGTCTTTATATATGTGCATATTTATTCTCATATACATCTAGGCATAAACCACACCAGAAAAGCAAAGTCTGCACATATAAAGCACGACCAAGACATTTCTATGTAGCATGCATGTTATTGCCGCTTGCAATAGTGCTACTATGTTGTCATGGCAACGCTGGTAAAATAACACCTCTTGACTCATTTACAATCAATAAAAATGTGCTGTCATGAAAAATGTAGTTATTTTATTGGCTGGTTTTCTTTTTAAATCAGTATAATTTGTGTATTATATTTAAATAGTCTGACAAAATTACTTTATATTCTTTACACACTTTCCTTCAGCTTATTCCCTGCTTCATCAGGGGTCGCCACATAGAAATGAACTGCCCTATATTATAAAATAAATAAATAATTATTTCAAAGCATTTTTTTGGCTAGGTGCACTCAGAATTCTCCACACTTTTTTCTTTCTGTGCATGCCTAGTGGATTCTAAGCATAACCATAGCAAAAGATGTGCATTTTAAAGCAAAAACGCACCAGTGTAAACATAGTAAACTAATGTGTACATTTGGTCAACTATAAAATGTACAGTACATGCAATTAGACATCATGTATATTGCTCCCTAAAGGATCCATGGAAAGCCGATGCCTCTCTCCCTCTGTCACTAACACACACTCTCCATCTACAGCAGGTACTGCACTCTGCATCCAGTGTTTGCATCCTCTAGATGGTTCCTACATCTGTCTCTGTGAGGCTGCGTATGCTGCTGCTGCTGCAGGGCAGAACCACTGAGTTACTGTGGTAACCAGAAACAGCTATATAAAGTCAGTATCAATAGCAATCATCGAACCATGGCTATCTTTACACTAGACCTGTGCTGTGTATGTGTGTGTATCTGACTGCAAACTGTAGCATGAGACCTAAAGCATGCATACATCACACATTCTCTGCGTGATGTATTTGTCTCACTGGAAATAAAATCTTCAGCAATTTGTGACTGCCTTTACTTTTTTTATTCACCATTGACTTGTTCCAAATCAGTTTGAGAGTACTTTTTTTTTGCTGTTGTTGCTGAACACAAAAGAAGATATAATGTTGAAAATCGCTGACTTCCATTGTATTTGCCTTTCCTTTTATTTAAGGTCAATGGTTTTTAGAAAATCTTCATTCATTTTCTTTTAGGCTTAATACCATTATTAATCCGGGGTCGCCACAGCGGAATGAACCGCCAACTCATCCAGCATGTTTTTACGCATCGGATACCCTTCCAGCCACAACCCATCTCTGGGAAACATCCACACACACTCATTCACACCCATACACTACGGACAATTTAGCCTTCCCAATTCACCTGTACCACATGTCTTTGGACTGTGGGGGAAACCAGAGCACCCGGAGGAAACCCACACGAATGCAGGGAGAACATGCAAACTCCACACAAAAACGCCAACTGACCCAGCCAAGGCTCGAACCAGCGACCTTCTTGCTGTGAGGCGACAGCACTACCTACTGCGCCACTGCGTCACCAGAAAATCTTCAAATAAAGACAAATTAAGTCAAACTGCTTTGAAACAAGTTATGGGTGGGTTAATGAGGGCAGAGTTTTCATTTTAGGTGAATTTGTCTCTTTAAAGGAATAGTTCACACAAGAATGAAAACTCATCCACTATTTATTTATCACACATTTTATGTAAAAAACGTGAATTCAGCAAATATACAAAAAAATAAGGTTTAAATGGTTAAAGGTCCCATAAAATTTAAATATTTCTTTTTAGATGTTAGTTTCAGTCTGTTAGTTAGTATATAAAATTCGCATTTAGGAGATATAAACCTGATATAAACATCTAAAGCTTGCAGTTTGTCACTTCCGCCTAAATCGATCAACAATTTTTTTCACATCACCTCATACTGCAGTCATTCATTCATTTACTTTTAGTTTTAGTCCCTTTATTAATCTGGGGTTGCCACAGCGGAATGAACTGACAACTTATCCAGCATATGTTTTACGCAGCTGATGCCCTTCCAGCTTATACCCATCACTGGGAAACATCCATACACACTCATTCACACACACAATACAGACAATTTAGCCTACCCAATTCACCTGTACCACATGTCTTTGGACTTGTGGAGGAAACCAGAGCACGCAGAGGAAACTCACATCAACACGTGGAGAACATTCAAACTCCACACAGAAACGCCAATTGACCCAGCCGAGGCTCGAACCAACAAACTTCGTGCTGTGAGGCAAACGTGCTATCAACTGCGCCACCATGCAGCCCCTCGCTACATTTTCTCATCAAATCTTGACCAATCAAATACTCTCTAGTATCTGACATGTCCCGCCCCCTTTAAGTTGCTTTTCATTTGATGAGCTTGAGTTCAAACACTTTCAATAGCAGAGCTGTGATAAAACAAAACTCTATCGGCTGTTTTTTTTTTTAAACGGTGAGGAGCAACTCTATGTTCCACCCTCTCTACATTTTTTTAGTTAAAGAGACCCTATTATGGGTTTTTTGAAAATGAGCTTCCATGCAGTGTGTAATGCAGCTCTAAGTGAATGAAAACATCCAGCAGAGATTTAAATCTGAAAGTGCACTGTGTGCAAAACAAAAATAGTCGACTCAGAATCAAATAAATGAATCGTATTGGGTTTGGATCTTTTGCTTGAACGATTTGACGTCAAAACGGTACATCACTAAATATAAAGTACCAGTTCTGGTAAAACATGAACACGCCTTTCCCTTCAGACACTAGCGGAGTGCGGTGGATCATGGGATTAATCATGATGCGAAGATGACCATCACTGACACATGGAGATTTGGCTGCGGGGGAATAAAGGGTTAAAATTAATTTTAACAACAATACCACAGCATAGCCAACCTAGTGCTGTGTTCGTTCCTGTCATAATTAATTTTTTTTTGATACAATAACCTAACCTGCAACGCGGGATTTACCGGCCGTTTGCTATTAAAGGAAGCAGCAGAGACTATTATGTATGGATCTTTGTGTGTTGTAACTTGCAATCGCTCCGCACGATTGTAATCACTTATCTATTATAGATCAGAGCTTGTAAAGTATCTCAGGTTAAATCTTTATGGGCTATTCACATCTTACGTCGAAAACACATGAAAACGCGACGCGTGCTTCTCCCTTTACCAATTTAAACGCTTTACTGTACTCACGATCCTCTGCCATTGTCTTTGCTATGGCCACCATCAGCTGTTCCTACATGCGTGCGGTGTGTTAAATTTTCAAAATAGTTCAACTTTTGCCACTGTGTGGATTAATACTGAATGTGTGTCATTGTTATTACTTGGGCTTAGTTTTAAGAGTAGAGTTAAGAATGCTGGTGTTTAACTGCATTGCTTTATTGCATTGCTGCATTGGGCTCTCATATATTCTGTGCTACTTCATAGCCATGGTGAGTGTTTCTCTCTGTCTCACGCTGAACCCAGTCGACCAATCACAACAGACTGGGTCATCAGACCAATCACAGCAGATTAGCCTCATGCAAAGGAGGGGTTTGGGAACAAATGAATCACTGAACAAAACATATGGGAGTCGTTAGGATAATTAGGTAAAAATAAATGCATATTATTAGACAATGAAAGTGTTTTTTGACCTTGCATATGTAACAGCCTGTTGTTGAAGACCCCCAAAACCAAAATATGACTTTTTTATAATGCAAAATAGGGGCTCTTTAAGATTACATCAAACATCAAATAAAAATGCACATTTCAAAGCACTTCACAGGACCTTTAAATGGTATATTGTGTGTTTTTATTAGAGTAAAAGGATGATGTGACTTCTCTCGCTGTAGAAATAAATGCATGACCATATCGGGCTACAATAGAAGACTACAGTATTTTTAAGAAAGAAACACCCCAACTGAGATCTCATTAATATCTCTAATGGAGAGAACTAGGATAAAATCGCGAGTAAAGTCTCCTGCTTTCACTTAAAGGTCAACATTTAACCTCAAATAAGATGTTGTTTTCATTTATACAATAAAAACAAGTCTATCTTTTTGTAAACCTTTTTTCTTAAAAAAAGCATTTAATGCAAAATAATTTTAAGATCACAATACCTCAAATAAGGAATTTTATAGTTATGCTCTATTAGTGTATGTCAACATTTCAATTTTTATTTTTCTTACTGACTTTTTAGAAAAGCTTTTTAAACAAAGTTTATAGTCAAATGATCAATACGTGAGCTTCAACAAGGCTCATAGTGCACAGAAAAAAACACAGACACATTCCACCAGGAGTGGGAGGATTTATTAATTAACTGGCTGTGATTGAGCAGCAAATTGAATTCTTGCCAGATTTTGACATACACATGACATTTGTACTTTTGGGGACGAGAGAACCCTCTGAGAACGAGAAGAGAAAAGTGAGCAAAGGATGGACAAATGGACAGAAAGAATGGATGCATGAATGGATAGATAGACAGACAGACAGACAGACAGACAGACAAACAGACAGACAGACAGACAGATGATTGCATTTATAGAAGGATGACAGAATAAATAAAATGTCTATCCATCCATCCATCCATCCATCCGTCTATCTGTCTATCTATCTATCTATCTATCTATCTATCTATCTATCTATCTATCT
>CAIGQZ010032461.1:13640814-13655389 GCA_903798205.1 Danio tinwini | reverse complement strand
GATAGATAGATAGATAGATAGATAGATAGATAGATAGATAGATAGATTGATAGATTGATGCCATATAATAATAGCTCATAATAACAGTCTTTTTAATGACTCTATTTTTTACTAATTTAAATATATACAGTCTCTTCCTCTTTCTCCACCTCCAGTCATTTCTTTTTGCCTGCTCACTCCGTTGTCTCCTCCTGAAGCAGCCCGTATAATGCCAAATCACACTGTCATCAGAATAATTATTATCATTACCCTCCCTTACATAAGCACTCCTATTAGTATCCTCTCATTAATGCAGTGTTTTAATCACAAAATAACAATTAGGCTGGATATCTACGTGATCGATCCAGGACACAGATGAAAACATGGCTCCTGACCAAGAATGAGGACAATTTTTTCAGCACCTCCAGCCGAGGCGGCGGACAGTTTGTTTTCTACCACGTACTGAGATGTTCTGTACATTTGCATGCTTTTATAATGAGGAGAACGTTAAGGAGAGAAGAGGAGCCAAAAGCGTACATGACAAAGAATCAAGCAATGCTTCACAGCACATACTGTGATATTTAACAGGACTGCTCATACCCTGTGGGAAGAGAAACTATAAAACCAGAAACAGTCCAAAGAGATTGCCGGATACCTGAGGCTAAGACATGTTCAGTCACATGGAAATGACCGTGAGCACAATACACACGTGAACTTGCTTGCTGCAAACTTAGTGCCTGGTTAAAAGGCCAATAAATGTCATATAGAAATATGATACAGCAGAGAGCTGAAAATGTTGTTAAAGAGACAGTTCACTCAAAAATGTAAATTTCACCATTATTTACTGACTCCCCACTAATTCCAATGCTGTCTGAGGATGCTTTCACACCTAGATGTTTGTTTCAGAACCTGGTGTGTTTGTCCCCATAGCAAGGTTCGATTGGGCATATGTGAAACCCGCAATCACACTCTGGTTCACTCCAAATCAATTGGTACGATTGAAACAAACTCTAGAGTGGTTCAGTTGTAGTGAGAAAGCAACACGATCCAACAAGCTAACAAACTAAACAACAGTGGCTATATCATTAGCTATGTTTGCATCCAAAAATGTGAATTAATTTTATGCGCAAAACTGAAATATTGCATAAAAAACGTGCAGCGTTTCCATCCAACGAGTCAAAGAGAACAAAATCGTCACTTCCTGATTAACTGGCGCCAAATATCAACAATAAAAACGTAATTTGCTGTGGTAGGAGAAGCTTGCCCCTCGGAAGACAATGCCGACACGCATGGTGGCATTTGACAGCACATTTCGGTGTTTCTATCAACTGTTTTTTATGCGCATATCAAAAATGTATATCTGAAGAAAATGAGGTTGAGTAAATAACAGTGTTCATTTTTTGTGAACTATCCCTTTAAGGCAGTGCTAAAAAGCTGAACTGTGTCTTTAACCATAAGGCACAGTAAACTAAAGAGGGAACCATGGGAGCTCATAAGGTGAGTTTCCTTACAGTGACAGCAGTGACACTGAGGCCATGCAGTGACTCTGGATTTCAGCCAATGGCTCGCGTCCAGCACATCATGCCAGACAATAGACAGAACTCTTAAATGTCTGTGAATGATGAGGGCGATCACTGCCCACTGAAACACAAACACAATCTTCAAAGCAGCTAAAGCTCCGTCAGAAGCATCTATGACATGTTGTCAATTACCACAAACAAAATTTGGACTCTTTCGGTCCATTGCTAAAGAAAATTACTAAAAACTACATTTACAGCAGTGCAACTGAAGCCTTTGTGGCAAGGCATTCTGAGAGGTTTAGGTAGACATTTATTTTTATAGTGTGTATTTGTCTAATGTCCTTTCAGCCAATTTGAATGTTATCACACGATTGAATGGGCGTTATCAGTGGTTATCAGCTGATAGATAGGTCAGTAGGGGCCTTCTGCGCCTATGTTATCATCCATCCACATGGTTAATAAGCTATAAAATCACATACAGCTGCAGCCGGAAGTTAACGAGAATTATTTATATTATTTATTAAATTTCCTATTAATTGTATTTTATTAATGTCTACCCCTACCCCTAAACCCAACCGTCACAGTAATGTTAAAACAGATCTGGATCTGAAGTCTTCTTAATTAGTATAGCTGATTAACCATGTGGATGGATGATAACAGTCTTCTAAGCCTACTAATAGGTGCAGAAGGCTTCTACTGGCCCATATCTATCAGCTTATAACCACTGATATTGCCCATTAAATCAAGTGATAACATTGGAAGCGGGTGTTCAAAAGGCGTTTACTGTAAATAATCCCTGTAAGTGCATTATTTGTTCCAAAATATTAAATAAAATGAAATATTTATTTGACAAATAATGTGAGACATTATTATCATTTTAAATACATTTTTAGTTTAATATATTTTAGCAGATTTTTTTATTTCAGTTGTTAGTTGCACATTACTCTCATTTACAGTTTTTCTCAGTCGCTTTAGTGCATTTCTCACAACACTATTTACATTTGCACAACAGTTAATGCATTTCTCAAAACAATTAGTCATTTGTGCACATCATACTGTAGTAGCAGTTTCTCATTCCTTCCAACAAACTGCAAATGCTTTTGGACATGCATCAATTGCTTTCATACAACTCTCTGCTGTTTTATAACATTATCATTTGCTTAAGTCATGTCAGTCAGAGTTAACTAAACTTGTGGATGCTGAATAGTCATTCAATATAAAACTAATAGTCCTAATTTCATCACTCAAGTCATTACATACAAAAATGTTGAACTAGTTGACAAAATCTGTCAAGCTCATTTTATTTTAAAAAAATATATATTTTTATTTCCTGAAAATGTCTTCTAAATTGAACAATTTCATGAATGATTTACAGACCTGTGTATGTTGTAGGTTCAGTTCCAATATGTACTGCAATATTGTTAACAGTTGTGCACAGCTCTACCCAAAGGGAGTTTATGTTTGTTGTAAATAAGGGTGTATTTATTCTTTTGCACAATGCTGTGAATAAATTAGAATTGTAAAGAGCATCTGCAGTAAAAATGTAAAACATACATATTCAGTGTCTTGTACTCAGATACCTCACTAAATGCATTGATGTGAAACTTTACTGTAGTTTTCAAATGGCTGTGCAAATAGAATATAGTGCTGTCTTGAGCATTTTCGGGAAGTGTCAACAAAATCTGACTTTTTTGCATTGGAAAAAATGTACAGAGTAAACTGTCCTAATGAAAACATGACAAAGCCATTTGACTATCTTGTTCATAAACAATGGTGTCAGGACTTTTCATCTTGATGTCACTGACACTTTCGTTGACATGAATACTTGCTTTTGAGGAATGAGCTCTCCATTTTGAGCAAGTGACACGCTTTTGCAGGTTATCCACTGGGTTTTGCAGTTTGTACTAATTGTTTTGAGAAATGCATTAACTGTTGTGCAAATGTAAATAGTGTTGTGAGAAATTCACCAAAGCGACTGGGAAAAACTGTAATATGCTTAAATACACTGTAAAAAATGCAGGGTTCCACACAATTCATTCATGCTGTCCCAACACAAATTGACTAAGTTAACTTAACAATATTAAGTGGATTGAACATAAAAACAATTAAACCTGTTTGTTGTGGTTATGTTTTGTGATTTGAAGAGCCTGCATGATTGCCCATTGGTGGGTGGGTCATCTCACCTGAGACCCATTATGTGGTTCCTATAAAGAATCCAACATTTGACATTTAGGGAGAGCTCGATTAGCCGGATCTCCCTGCCTGGCGTTTTTGATTTATTTTAGTTTGTTTTGGATCATGAGCTAAGTTCACTACCATGCACATGCTTTTTACTACTGACTTCCATCTACACTGACTTTGATTGCTTTAAATACTTTTGTTAGTTATGCTTTTGTTAATAAATCATTTCTCTTTTCAATTTACCTGCTCCGTATTGTCTCTCTAATGTTACAATTTTGAGCTGGTTGTAACACTTATAACAATATATACTGTATATATATATATATATATATATCATCAAACAACTCTAGAGATCTCATCGAGTTACAACAGCTAATAGCACAGTTAAGCTCTTCAAACCACAGTCTCAAATCTGCTAAGATCCAATCAGGTGCTACATGAGGCCAACCAACTCTCAGTGTGCTTCAGCAAAGCATTATGGCAGCGGCAAAAAGGTTATGACCCCAAAGCTTTCTTAGACTGGCTTCCTCCAAAAAGAGGGGCAACAGCATCAGCGGGACAACAAAATTAATAATAATATTCATAAAAAAGACCTTTAAACAGCAGAGGGTACCTAAAGGTTACAGCAATAAGGAAGGAAATGTCCAACTGGGCAGCCAAAATAGAGTATTTCAATATGAATATGTGTAGGAGTGTGTGAAAAGGGAAAGAGGGGAAGTGTGTATGTGTGTGTCAAAGAGAGTTACACAATAAGTCATTGTGAAGTGTATTGTGACGTTGTCGTTATGCACAAAAACACTCAACGAGGAATGGGTGATATGGTTTGTGATACACCAGTAAATATTCTGTGCAATGGTTATTAATAGCAAGTGTGCCAAATTCACCTCATAACATCAATCGAGAGTTTGAAACAACTTATTTTTGAGACTAGAGGTTGTTTCATACGCTGTAAAAACTGCTGGGTTCCACACAGTCAATTTGTGTAGGTACAACATGAAGGAATCAATTTAACTGATTAGTTTTGACAAATTTAAGTGGATTAAACATAAAACAATTAGGTTGTCACAAAACACAAGAACTAGGTTGTTTCAGCTCATTTCAAATAAGTAGTTTAAACAAACATCAGTGTATAACAGAATAAGAAAGAAATTGTGCAATTTTGCAAGCACACTAATAAATGCCTTTGTCGACTGGCATTGCCTTATATATTATTCTTACAAAAACAACCAGGATGGATTGAAAAACACGAATGAACTATATATCATCACAATTGATTGTTAATTGTGTTCATGTTTTTTCAGTTTAAAGGATTAGTTCACCCTAAAATGCAAATTCTGCTATTAATTATTGCTCTCATGTCATTACAATCCTTTGAGACCTTCATTTATCTTCAGAAAACGAATTAAGATATTTTAGAGGAAATTCAAGAGCTCCCTCATCCTTCATAGACAGGTATGAAGATGTCCAGAAATGGAACCAAAAACATTGTCAAAATATTCAGTGGTTCAGTGGATCAACTGTAATCATATGAAGCTCCAAGAACACTTTTCTACACCAATAAAATCTGTAAAAACAACTTTGTTAGCCAATATCTTGTGAGTCAAGATTATGGTGAGCATTTACTGCACTGTAAAAAGCAATTAGTTGACTTAAAAAGGTAGTAAAGTTGTTGCTTTATTATTATTAAGTAAACAAACTATGTGCATAATTATAAAAGTTAAGTCAATGGGTTTACTGACTTTTTTTAAAATAAAGTAAAAAATTGCTTTTTACCAACCCAGACTCATTCTGAAAACATACCTCTATATACATTTCTGGAGATCGCAAAATATGTCTCAGGATGTATGTTTTTTGCAGTTTTTATTTTCGTGAATCCACCAGAGGCCCCTGTGTACGCTTTTTCAGAACTCAAATTTCTCTCGCTAGTGCCATTCCTGCCTGCCGTTCTCGCGTAACCCACCAGAGGTGGCTGTCGACTGACTGGCTGACTAACTGACTGACTGACTGACCCTCCTCCTTCCCCAAACCCAACCAATAGTGTTTTCAAAAGCATCAATTTATCCGATATGCAGAGAACTACTGGACAAACTGGTAACAGCGGGAAAGCCATCCAGCTGGTAAACGTGAAAAGGAAAGCCATCATACCGCCCGTAGCTTTTGTTTTAAAGACGAAATGAAGTCATACGTATTTCTGGATACATATTTCACGATCTCCACAAATGTATATAAGGCTACGTTTTCAGAATGAGCCTATGCTCCTTTTTACAGTGTATGAGCAACAAGATACATGCATGCCTGACTCTAATGACAATACATATATTAATAATATGTCATATGCTTATAGTAAACACTCACCCTGACCTGGAGAGATGATATTGGTGAACAGAGTTGTATTTACAGTGTTTTTGGGAACAGAATGATGAAATCACATGGAATGCTTTAAAAATGTTTCTGGACCAAAGTCCTTTTCCGGATTTGAACAATCCTTTTTGGGACTGCTGCTGTCTATCGAGGTGTTTGAAATGTACTGAAAATGTACAAAGAGGTTTGGAAAGACATTAGGCTCAGTAGTTTTCATTTTGGAGTGAACTAAAGACCTTTATGCGTTTCTGTCTTCTTTTTATTCAGCTATGTCTTTACTTCTGTGATGCATTTGTGAGTTTATGAACAATAGCGCCCTCTAGCTAACAGTATGAATGAACAGTATGAAGGATATTGCACCCTAAATATGGTTAAATAGGAAATACAAAAATCTCTAAAAAAAGTGACTTTTTGGTCTCAAAGTTGATACATATGAATTATTGTCATTGAATGGCATGACATAGTTAGTTATAGATCAGTCCATATCGCCCATCCCTAACACATTCACAGACCATTAGATGTTTCTTGTGCTCAAACTATCTCCAGTCTGCACTGCAGTAGAGTGCCAGATTGTGTTCTCTAGCCAGAGAAGAGCAATGGATTTAGTGTCTGGTATCTGGCGAGTGTGTGTGGGTGTGCGAGTGTGTGCATGTATCCATTTCTTGTGTGTCTCTATGATTGCACAGTGGAGCGTGAATGTCCCACATGGTGTGTGTGTGTGTGTGTGTGTGTGTGTGTGTGTGTGTGTGTGTGAGTGTGTGTGTGTGTGTTTGTGTTTGTGTGTGTGTGATGCCATAGGCTGGTGCTGAGTTCTGGCCCGGTTCCTTTTTCCTTTGGTCGCCTGATGAGACTGATCCTACGGAACAGGTGTCACTGTTTTAGCTGCCATAGTGCATGTGCGTGTGTTTGATGCCACAGGCTGTGCCGCCCTACCAAGTCTCTACTCACCCAGTAAAGACAAATGCACTGAATGCTACCGCTCATTCAGCTCGGACAGGAGGCCGCAGTGTGAAACAAGCCAAGTCTTTTACAAACCCCTGTTCTGCTGTTAAAACACGTCACTACCACCAGCCATGCAATGGCAGATTATATACTGTATGTGACTGTGGTGTTATGTTAGTAACATAAGGTAATAAAAGTGAAGTCATTAAAGCAACAACATAACACAAAGCTTTGTACGCTTTTTCAGATCTCAAATTTCTCTCTCGAGTGCCATTCGCGCCTGCTCTTCTGACGTAAATCCACCAGAGGCCACTGTCGACTGACTGACTGACCAATCCCCCCACCCACCCTATCCCTAAACCCAACCAATAGTGTTTTAAAAAGCATGGATTGACCAGCGCCCACCCATTTCCCTAAACCCAAATTACAGTATTTTTAAAAGCTATCCAGAAAAAGAAAAGCCTTCACAGCAGCCTGGTTTTTACCACGTTTTCAGATTTTACCACATTCTCACCCTGTTATTTACCTGTTTATCTTTTTTGTCTTTCTGAAACCGTTCTTCGCCAGACTCGAACCCTGTCAACACGGTCAACTCAAATCCTCCAACGCACGTGACGAGCCACTGGACAAACTGGTAAAAGAGGAAAAGTCATCCACACAGAGGTAAGCGGTCAGCTGGTAAGCATGAAAAGGAACGGCATCATACCGCCCTGTAGCATTCATTTAAAAGACAAAATGCAGCGATACGTTCCTCTGGCTACATGATTCGTGATCTGCAGAAATAAATATAGAGCTACGTTTTCAGAATGAGCCTATCGTTACTTATTTTTATCTTTTGATTTTGGGTCAAGTTAGACTGATCAAACCTGTCTTATTTAAAAACCTCCTGGACTGTAAAAAAAAAATCTTGCCTCGAATTTTTTTAGTTGAATCAAAAGAACTTTTCTAGTCATCTCAACTTAAATCAATCAAACTGACTAAAAATATTAAGTGTAACTTTCTATGCTCTAGACCAGGGGTAGGCAAACTTTGTCCTGGAGAGCCGATGTCCTGCACAGTTTAGCTCCAACTCTAATCAAACACACCTGCTTATATATTTCTAATGATCTTGAAGACACTGATTAGCATGTTTAGGTGTGTCTGATTAGTGTTGGAGCAAAACTGTGCATGCAGGACACCGGCCCTCCAGGACCGAGTTTGCCCATCCCTGCTCTAGACCATGAGCTTGGCCTTTCTGATGTTATCACTGGACGAATGGCTACAAATATGTTTCACTTGCATCACACATGCACGTGCAGATCCACGTGCAAACACATGCTTCCAAAAGGCCAGAAACAGGTGCACCTCTCCAGATCACTCTTTTTCCGTTCTTTTACTGTTTCCTCTCACATGCTCATGCCCAGTGAGTCCAACAGAACCCCAGGAAGCTCCACCACCATACAGACAACAGAGAGAGCGAGCAGATGGTCTAAGAGAATCAGAGAGAGAGAGACGGAGAGATGGCAAAAGGAAAGGGGAGGCGTAGGAGCATCAGAATATGAGCAACTTTTTTTTTTTCTTTACTGGCGCTCATACAAGCAGACTTTATAAACTCATCATTCCGACAGAGTATTTTTAAAACGGTCTAACACCTCTACCATCGCACTGTTTTACCAATCCATCAGAACTCAGATGGAAAAAGAAGTCAGCCGATAACCTAAGCTAAGAAAAGTTCTTATCTGGACTAAAACTAAATGGTGACAGGAGCAAAAATTCAGTTGTTTAAAAAAAAAATTTCAAACTCAACAGAAAGTTATGTGAAAATTCTCATAAAAATGTTGAGTGTTAGTAATGTCAGTAAAGCTTACATATCTGTAAATTACCTAAACAAATGGCAGTCTGCCAATCAGAACAGAGCAACAGAAAAAACACAACTGTCTAAAACTTGTTGTGATGTTCACAAGTATATGCACAGGAGGAGGAATGGTTTTAGTTTATTTGTTCCAGGGTTTCAGTTATTTTTAAGACGTTTTAAGACATTTTTAAGACCATTATGAATTAAATTTAGGACTAAATGCTAAGGACTATTTTCAAATATCCAAGTTAGAAAAGATTTTCACTTGCTCTATCAAAAAATTTATTAAAATTTAATACATTTAATAATACAATAATAATTTTGTTTTGAATATTTTTTTATTAATTTTCAAATATATACATTTACAAACACTATAACTCTTACCAAGAATAGAACAACACATAGCTGCCAATTATTTCAGTCTATAATAATAATAATTTAATAATAAAAATAAAGATAAAGTCAGTATCCTTATCAGTCAATTAATGGAGAACTTTCAGGCAAATGTTACTTTAAGGAAAAGTAAGTCAATGCTATTTTTAAATAAAAAGCAAAAGGTTTTAATTGAGATGGATTGTTGATTGTATGGGTGTTAATAGCCAGATTGGGTAGCTATACATGGACAATGGAAAATTAAGACCTGTTAAAAAAGACTTGGGACGTACAACACAACATTTCAGCAGATGTAAGATTTTTAAGGCCTGAAATGTAGTTTTTGACATTTAAGACATTTTAAGACCCCGCAGATACACTGGTGGTCCCATATGCCAAAAGTTGCATCTTCAACTGCTGGGTGCTTTAGTTTATTTTCAGAAACCATTTCTTGGAAAGACTGATCTGAAAGTAACTTTAAATGTAATGAATTTGGTAATTGCATTTAAGAATGTCAGATTCAAGAAAAACTTTAATAAATAATTCACCCAAAAAAAGTATAATTCATCATTTTTTCACACTGAAAAAAAATATTGAAAGATGATTCCTTGAATTTACAATTTTTTACATTAATATATTGTAAACAATTTATTTAGGCTGAATTTAATCAAACTAATCAAGTTGAACATTATTAAATTTAATTTGTTTACATTCAACCCCTATAAATTGTTTGCAACATTGTTTTGCAGACATCATTTTTTCAGTGCATCATCATTTTGTTGCAAAACTTTCCTTTTTTCATGCAAAACACAAAATGTTTTATTTTTTTCACTTTTTTGACTTCAGTATATTGTGTTCTGAAGAAGAGAGTTTAAAATATAGTTTTGGAATGACACATTTTGATAAAATATTTTTTAGAAACCTTTCAGTTTAAAAATTAATTTTAACTCCATATATAATGAGTTTAGAAAATGCAATACAGAAGCGAGCGCAAAAGCAATCATTTTGTGAGAGTGTATTCACAATCTTAGTTTTGTTTTTGGCAAACCCGTATTTTTTTTTTTCTTTATGGAAAACACAAATTCTATATTTTTAAAATGTTTCTCTGAATTGTTTTGTCCATACACTGAAAGTCAATGGAGTCCAATTTTCTTCTACAAAACATAGACATACAGTTTTTGAAACAGCATGTAAGTACTGTAAATGAGGTGGATATGATGACAGTTTATTCCAATTAGGAAAGATTTCTAAGCTTTCAACTGAAAATAAACAATGGACTTATTCCTAAGGCAGTTATCCTTCTGACAGCTGTACACAATGCAAATAAGCTACTGTATATATATTTGATATGTTATGTTATGTAATTTAATGTTATGTTATGTTATATGTTATGATATGTTGATATGTTGTGTTATGTTTTTTTAAGTTAAGTGGTTGCAAACAATTTGCTGAATTTAAACAAGTAAATTAAGTTGAAGTTACTACATTTAATTTGTTTGTTTAAATTTAGCCCATATTAATTATTTGCAACCACTTACCTTAAAAAATACTAAATCCAATGAATATTTTTTTTCAGTGCAGCGTATAGGGTTAATTTGATGAAAGCAGTTATGTATGAATGTAAGTGTCAATGTAATGTGCAATTTATTTTCCTAAAATTACTAAAATACAATACATTTGGTTAATGCAACAAAGTACACAAGATAGCAGAAAATCAAAAAGAAATATTCACCCAAAAACAATTATTCACCCTCTTGCTGTTGCAAATCTGCAAACTTGCACAAAGTTTTGAAAATGATGACACAATTTATATTTTCAGGAAACAATCACATCAATGACTTCAAACATCATGCTTTTAATGCACTTCATCATCTACAATCCTACAGCATTTTAGACATTCAGACCTCAGTTCGCAATACTGCACATGCAGTGCTGAATGTCTGAGCTCTGGGTCTCAAAACACTTTCATTAAACCTCCATCCTTTCCTTGCTCCTCCTGTTTCGCTCTGCTCTGCTCCACACTGCAAGGCTCCGCTAAAGCGCATATGCTGACATCAGCAGCCCCCTCCACACTCACAGCAGCACTCAACAGTCACTCGCACACACTCCACCAATCCTGACCAGCGGGAAACCACGCACACCCACGCAGCCTCAGGCCCCTGAACACAGATCTGGACACGCAACACATGCTTACACATGGATATGAAAACACATGCACATCAGGCCTAGCTCCACAGGGGGGACAAACCTAGACCACCCTGAAGACAACCATCCTCACATACCACTGTACTTTAAAACCCATGGTTCACCACGATGCAAAAAGGGTGGGGTGTAATCTCTTAATTATGGATATTTATCTTTAGATAGATAAAGAAACTTTTGCGTAAGTGAAAGATTCCACAATCTTAACACTATAGGTTCCAAAACACAGTTGTTGATTTTTTTTGCAGATTGCACAGTTTTTTAAATGTACATTTTATTCTTAATGCAAACAATATTTGAACAATCCAGAAAACCTGCCATTATAAAGCACTATTGTGGAATGTGCTACGGGTGTTAAAGATTCTTAGAATCAGTGATGACAATAAAGAACCTTCATTCTCAGTAGTGCATGGCTGTTCAGAGTTCTTAATGGAATTACTGATGCAAATAATGAACCTCTAATTTAAAATCTAGTGTTTAAGCACTTTTTTATTTATATATATTTTTAAATGGCCTACCCTGAGTAACTTGAATGCTGGTTTCAAGTCTGTATCTTAGCATCTCAAAGTGAACTACAAATACTGATCAATAACACAATTTAATACCGATAGTAATAATATATTCTATCATTAATTATAACGAATTAAATAAATGGCTTACATTGTCGATAAGGTCTGAGGAGGCAGCATCAAGCAGGGTCCAGCGAAGGACCAATCACCACCATGTAAGATATTATAAATCTGTACCTGTTCACAGAGGCCCTTAGATCTGGATTGAGTAAAGGATATGGCCATTCGGTGATCTTTTTGGCGTATTTTCTCACTATGTTGTCTTCACTGAAGAGAAAGAGAGAGCGGTTGACCGTCAGGCAGTTCTGTCGGACCGGGATAGGGTTGTAGATGGCCATGGTCCGGGCTCTCTGGGCCATCGATTGCTTGTACATCCTCTGGGCCCCTGGCGGGCCGCCCTGCCTGCTACCGCCGCGGCCGGGTCCCCCCTGACCGGAGCCCCCGCCGCCGCCGTACCTGGCCGGCACTTCGTCTCCGAACCGAGCCATTCTGTAGACACCAAAAGCCAATCGTTACGAAGCAGCCGAGAAGGGGGTGAAGTCTCAGGGTGACAACACCACATTACACCCCATCCGCCTCAGCACAGAGCACACAGACATTTAGATCTGATCTTCATGGCTAAGAAATGTCCATAAAGCACCAAAGGAGATCAGTGTGAGAGAGAGTGTGTGTGTCAGGGGCTCAGATAACGCGACGGATGGATGGAGTATGTTCTTTCAGTGGTGCAGTCAGCTCAACAAATAGTCAAACAAATAGTCAAAACATAAAGAGATAAAATGTCGACGGATTCTCTTTCCTCAGGAGGGTGGGATCCACATTTTAAGAAGTATTTCCCGTCTCGACAGCTTGGTGCGGGTCGTCATGCCATTTGCAAGGTGTACACACAGATCCTTTTAGCATAATTGCGTTAATACATTACATGCAAATTGGCATCAGCTGTATTAGATCTAATGCGTCTTTCTCGAAAGTTGCATTCTCGTTTTATTTCTGCACATCCACGACAGAAAAAATAGGGTAGAAAAATGGCTAAAAGCTTTCAATAATTAATTCATTTATGTGGTATCCGCAATGTTTGGTATACTATGGCAATACTCAGCCTCCTCTCCACCAAACTCTCGAATTACACTCGCAAATGCAGACGACGGGGCTTCCCCAAAAAATCCACACCTCGGTGACATTTGTTGATTTTAGTCATTTAAGTTTATCTGCTTTTTTTCAAAGCCATGTCGGTCCGGTAGGGTGGGCGTGAGCGCGCGCTGGCAAAACAAAAAACACCATGTCAAGATACTGTGATGATCTCTTGCGGTTTCTCCCTCAATTCCTCCCTAAAACAGTTATCATCTATACTCCAGAACTCGTAGACAAATCCAAGACGCGAAAAATCCGACAGTGGTCGTTGCAAGGAGCATCATCAGTTTTGGAGAGGCGCCGGAGCGCGTGGATTGCTCGAGCTCGCATCTTCTCTGGTAACCGAGAGGAACCAAAAGGCACCCATCGCCTGGAGCCCCTCAAAAAAAGCTCCGCTTCGGGTTTATTTTGCCCTCACTGTCGCCTCGATGGACGACAAGCGATTCTTTCGGCTAAAAGTTCGATTTTTGGCGGAGAAAACGAAACGGAGACGCGGGGTCTCGAGCGCAATCCTCCTCAGATCAGCTGGCGGGTTTCGAGCATCTGATCAATTTAACGCTCGTGCTCAAGCCTTGCAGCACATGACGCGCGTCCCCGTAGCGATTCGCGTCTCCTCCAGCTCACTCCTCCTTATGGCCAAGACAAGACTCAGCCGAGCTCTGCGTGCCATTTTGCTTCTTCTCGCAAACTGTGTGAGACGAGACATTATCCAAAGGCGATGGATGGATTCATAGCTCTCAATACGCATTTTGTCTGAGTCATACACCTTGCCGGAAGAGGGAGTGTGTACTTGTTGACCAAGTATGGATTTGAGGGGACTTCACTGTCACATTTTAAACATTACTATAATTAATCACTGTGACACACTGCAAATTGTATTACATTTATGAACAAAAAAATGAATCTACACAAAAACATTACAAACCTTAAAGGGTAGCGTTTAAATGTATATTTTCCTGCAAGTTATTTAATTATGTAATACTAATATATCAATATTTTGAAGCCATTAAATAAGCAAATGCACTCATAAAAAATGTGGAAATCATATGATCCACATCCCAGCTGCGTCAACAAAGGACACTGCAGTAAATAATGCTATTAACAATAACTAGAAATTATAAATGTAACATAAAACATTCAGATTTATTACATTAATTTATTTATGCATACAGAAAAAGAAATGTATTCTTTTATATTTGTTCCTGAAACACTCACATTTCTCTCAAACTAATAAAACAGTACATTTAGGACAATGAAATATAAATTTAAGGTAATATTAAAATATTTTTAAATCATGTGACATGATGCTATAATTGTTTTCATTTATATTTAAGTATACACTGTAATACCTGATATGTTAAGATAACTCGAACTGTTTGAGGAAACCATTTGCGACAAACCATTTAAGTTTTGAAACCAAATGGTTGGAGTACTGTAAACTTATAAAACTATATATATATATATATATATATATATATATATATATA
>CAIGQZ010032461.1:13593302-13616946 GCA_903798205.1 Danio tinwini | reverse complement strand
AGTGTCCTTATTCAGAGAAAGCAAGAACATCAAGCAGGTGGGGATAAAAACAGAGCACCCTCATTTCACTACAGCCTGCTGCAAACACACTCCAAACTTCTAAGTACAGATGGATGGGTTTATCAAGACACTCTAAGAAGCACAGGGTAAGTGTGTGTTTGTGCTTATGAGCATGTGAAGAAGACTATATACTACACACACACATATACACAAACCATCTTTTTTTGCCCTTCATAATAAACTGCAATGCCACATACTTACCTATATTATATCCCATTTAGAAAGAAAATCGTTCAGGTTTGGAATGATGTAAATGGTGATAGTTTTTATTTATTTTTGGGTAAACCATCCCTTTAGGATTTGCTTTGTTTCTTGTGCTTTGATCCTGCGTGTGTGCATCTGCCATCCGCACTCTGCTGCATCTCATTTGCACTTGTGCCGTCAGGATAGCGTAAATCACTCTCTCTGAGCGTTTCATTGAGAAAAGAGCCCAGCTCAAACTGGCAGCCAGCCAATCAGAGAGAGTGACCCTGAGGAGACGTGAACGATGGGACGCATGGCTACTCAGACAGGCCGAGCACTTAACAGTGACGCTAGTCAGCACACAACACTGATGACACGGAGGGAGCAGCTGGAAATACGCCACCATCTACAAACATTGCAGTTTATTTTCACTTAATTCAGGTTGATGAGGTCATGGTCTAAAATTAATTATTAAAGAGGAATGAAAAATAATCCAAATAGTGTTCACATAGAAAAGATCAATACTGTAGATGAATAAAAAATAAAATGAACAAAAAACAAGTTTAGTATTCAGAAAATAAATATAGTTCACCCAAAAATGAAAAACTTGACTTTACATCATTCTGGAAATATTTCAGATTATTTGTGTTTGTTCCTAACATATCACCCAAAAATTTTAATTGTACCATCACTTCCTCATGCTTCACTTTTTCTAAACCTATCTGTGTTAAACACAAAAGAAGATATTTAGAAAAATGCTGGTAGCTGGCACCCACTGACTTCCATAGTGTTTTTTCTACAATGGAAGTCAATGACTACGTTTACATGGAGATCGGTAATCGAATTATTTTAATTATTTTAAATAATTTAATTATATCAAATTGAGACAGTAATCAAAGTGTTTGCCTTAATCTGAATAAAACAATAACATGATTAAGGTGTTTACATGAGTTGCTTTTTGAATGCTCCTTTCATGATCCCGTTTTACATGTTATAGCACATAAATTCAATTAACGTCATTGCGTGACCATGATATCCACATTTCCTCCAGAGTTTTATGTAATTTCGAGTGTTTCATTATTAATATGTCAGCTTTAACTGCAGTTTGGTACTTTCACTTTCATTCAGGAACATTTCATGCATGCCCCTGTGACAAACGAGATATTGGATGCTAGTATGAACTTCTGGAGGAGTGTAGTTTAAATGGAATTTGATAGCGCACGCCGTATAGGAAAAAACCTCCGCATTTCGCGGTGCAAGTGTCTGTGGTCATTAGGGCTGTGCAATTAATCGAAATCCAATCACAATCGCGATTTGAAATGTTGCAATTAGCTAATCGCAAGAGGCTGCGATATGACATATATATTATTTAACATCCCCCACTCAGAGCAAATGCATGATTGCTGTCTCTGTGTGACAGTCGTCTATGTGTGACAGCCTTACTAGCCAATCGAGTGAGCACATTTTCATTCTGCCCAATCAGAATTGTGCAACCGAACTATGCAGAACGCCCACAATAACAAACAGGAAAGAGCGAACGGCTATATGAGGAGCGTCTTGCTAAAAGCAGGAGTGTAGATTTAGCATGGGCGGAGGGGGACCAACAATTAAAAGGTCCCAACCAATAATTTAATTCACTTTTTTTTTTTTTCGCACTGTCAATATTAACCTAGACATGTTAACCTAGAAAGGCTGTGCCTCTTCCTGCTGTCATGTGAGAGGCTGTAGCTGCGTTCAGAAAAGCATCGCCAAAACAGCGCATGTGAATTTTCCATGCAAGAATGAGGTGTGAGAGGTGTGTGACACACACAGGTGAGGATGGCGGCAGCAAAAAAAGGACATAAAGAGCTTTTTTCAACGAAAAGTGTAAGTCACATAAACTCAAGTTTACTACTGAATAAGTCCATCACGATAATGGAGTTAATGCTTGCGTCTGTCGTTATAGCAGGATGATAAAATCTGTGAATAATATGCCCTGAAAACCAACTGCAGAATAAACAGCTAAATGCAAAAGTATGTGACCCCTGCCTGCCAGTTCTCCTGATCTCTCAGATTAACGTGCAATTCGGTTGAAACTGTTTGTTAAAAAAACTACAGCATGTGCTCCATCTTTTATTAATTCTCATATATGAGATAGTTTCATTTGCACTATGGCTAAATGAACAGAAGTCTTTATTAAACTTTCTCTTTATCAGTTATTAAGCATTCTTTTAACATTACACTGTCAGGCCTGTAGCCAGCTTTTTGAGTGAGTTACTTTTGCAGTTATTTGCCTTATTTTCTATTTAATTATGACATATAAATATTTGATTTTAGTGACATTTTAAGAACTAATTTTTACTGGATTAGCTTGTCGGATGGTTATCATAACCACACTTTTTGATGTAACAAAATATATTTTAAACCATTTTGTCAAATTGCTTATCACACTATTTTACTATTTTAAGTGTTTATTTACAAATGTGCATTTAAACTGTAAGCTTTATATTACAGTTTTATAAAAAATAATGAAAATTTAAAATGAAAAAATATGAAAATATTATTATTTTAAAAATACAAATGTATTATCATCTTTCATTACACACACATATACACACATATATATAAGTACAATTTCAGAGACGTTTGCTAATATAAGTTAATATCTTTTAGGTTCCTTTTTTAACTAACACTCACTGCATTGTAGCAGTAAGAAGCTAAAATACAGATTATTGAATTATTGACTTGACTACAAAATTAAATTGAAATTGCAATATCTGTCAAAAAATAAATAAATCGTAGTTAGATATTTTCCCCAAATCGCACAGCCCTAGTGGTCATTCACTGACTCAGTATGTGCAGAGAATAGTGTCAAACAGCCGTGTGTGTATAAACTATCTTGTTACAAAATGCGGCAAAAATCCTACACGATGTTAATAGTTTAAGGTTTTTACTTGTCTGTACTACACTTTAATAATGGATCTAAAATTGGCATACTCCACATGTCTTAATTCGATTTCTGTTTAGTTTGATTATGACTTCAGTTCACTTCCTAATTAGAGTGTTGTCTTAATCATATTAAAATCGGAATAGTGGTGTAAACATACTAATTGTGTGCAAGCAACCAGCATTCTTCTAAATGTCTTCTTTTGTTGTTCAACAGAAAAATAACAACAACTCATAAAGGTTTAAAAACACACAGGGAAAAGCAAATGATAAGATCAGTTTCATTTTTTGGGTGAACTATCACTTTAAAGAAAAAAGGAGCATTCTGTTCTTATTTGCTTACCTTCGTGCCTTTGACACACTGTTGGAATATCTAATCTATTCCATGTGTGTTTAATAAAAAAGGTCAGGAGAGGTTTTTCTTCAATGTTTAAAATCTTAGTAATTTATTGGATACACATAAATCATTCGATTCACAGAATTCTTGTATCCTCAAAGCAATGCAAGAGTTATATTCAGGAGGTGCACAACAACTTTGTTTTCCTGATTCATGCTTTTATACATAGCTGATATTAACAGGTGGAGTTTCACGGAATTCGGCACTTGACAATCAATCTCCAGTCCTCCATTGGCCTCACCCATACATACGTCCTCTTTTTCTACTAAATCTCTGCACAACATCAAAAGCACAAGACTTCTCAACTGCAAATTCTGTGCTCACAGGAAGTTTCGCTGCAGAGCTCAAGTTAATTTTAGACAATCAGGCCTTTGCATTTCCATCAGCTTCATCTACTTCTGCAACAATGCTTTATTAGCATGCAAAACATATCACACACGAGAAGTTATGTAATTAATGTATATCACCTTAAGCAATACAAATACAATTGTTTAATGAAAAGAAAAAGAGACAACAATAATAAAAAAATATCTTCCATTTTCCACATTAACACACTACTCATTAAATATTAATCATTTGATTATTTAAATGACTTAACGAATCATGTACTGTAAATGTAAATGCCCTGTAGTTACATCCATCATTAATGGGCAGTAATGGCTCAGATTAGCTCAGTACCCCAAACATAGGTCACATATAATATGCAGGACAGGTATTAAAGGAATAGTTCAGTACAAAAATGAAAATTTTGTCATCATTTACTCACGCTTTGGTTGCCACAAACCTGTTTGAGTATTGTATTTCTCTTGAACACAAAATAAGTTACTTTGAAAAATGTTGGAAACTGGTAACCATTGACTTTCAAAGTGTGAGTTTTTCCTACTACGGAAGTAAATGGTTACAAGCTTCTAACATTTATCAAAATAACTTCTTTAGTGTTCACCAGAAAAAGGAAGCTCATAAACGATTTGAAGGAGAGTAAATAGTGAGTAAATATGAATTTTTGAATGAACTATACCTTTAAATGTCATAAATATGAGTGCCTTATTCCCAACATGACACGTCAGTCTAGTTCTTTCTTCTGTCTGAGGACATTTTCGCAGCCTTTTTGCTGCAACTGCACCATGATCCGAGAGAATTCAGAAACAGCACATTAATTCAGTTCAATCAAACTGATAGACAGAGCCTTGCGAAATGAGATCTGACACTCCTGCTGTAATGATCGTCACAACGTTACGTGTGGAGGCTCAGAGCGAGAGAGTGGGCGAGAGACAGAGGAGTGTAGGAGATTCCCCTCAGCTGTGGGAGATTACAGGGTGACAGAACAGTAGGTGGGGCTGCAGAACTAACAGTGCTGTCCTGCAGTGCCACCAACTGTCTCATTGCGAAAAAGCAGGGGGAAAATGTACTGTCTGTAACTAGGTTTCACAGCTCCACCTACTGTACAGCTTATGGCATGTCTGTATTAGTTGAGCTGAAAGCGATAGTTCACACCAAAATGGAAATTTACTCAATATTTTCTCAACCTCAAGTGGTTGCAAAACTTTATGCATTTCATTTTTCTGTTAAATAAAAAAGAAGATATTTAAATATGTTAAAATCTAGTAACCATTGACTTCCAAAATGGACCCTTTTCACATTTCCGGGATTCTCAGCAACAGAAGTCATCATAGTTGGGTAAACTTAGAGAGGTTTTTTTTTACTTTTTGGCATTTAATAAAAGTGTATTTGTAATGTAGAATTACATTACAATTACATTACAATTACAAATACATTAGAATTACATTACATTACCAGCTTTACAAAAGGTTGCACATTACTGCATTACAATCAGAAACGTTAAGGTTATCGGTTACCATAACTTTAACTAATTAACAAGTACTACTCACTTTTTAAAGTTAAAGTTCATTCATTCATTCATTTTCTTTTCGGCTTAGTCCCTTTATTAATCTGGGGTCGCCACAGCGGAATGAACTGCCAACTTATCCAGCATATGTTTTACGCAGCAGATGCCCTTCCAGCTGCAACCCATCACTGAGAAACAACCACACTCATTCACACACACACTTATACACTATGGACAATTTAACTTACCCAATTCACCTGTACTGCATGTCTTTGGACTTGTGGGGGAAACCAGAGCACCCGGAGGAAACCCACGTGAACGCAGAGAGAACATGCAAACTCCACAAAGAAATGCCAACTGACCCAGGCGAGGCTCAAATCAGCGACCTTCTTGCTCTGAGGCGACAGCACTACACTGAAAAAAATCATTCAGAGATGATTCCTTGGATTTACTCAATTTTTTTTACGTTAAGTGGCTGTAAACAATTTATTTGGGCTGAATTTAAACAAACAAATTAAGAAGAATTTTATTACATTTAATTTGTTTGTTTAAATTCAACACAAATAATTGTTTGCAACAGTTTTGCAGACATCATCTTTTTCAGTGTATCTACTGCACCACCGCGTCACCCACAGTTAAAGTTGTTATATGTAAACTTAGCTAACTACAGTTATATAGTATATAAGTGATGTCTATAGCCCCGTTCACACAGTATCCAGAAAATGACCGGAATGACTTTACCGGTAAATTAAAAAAAGGCGCTAATCACACAGGCAAGGACGTTACTGAATTTTTCCAGAAAAGATCATTCGCACATGCATTCCAAAATACCGGTAAATTCTGACATCATTAACCAGAAATGCCCTTTAAATGGCTGCGCTTGTATTTGTAAACGTAACAGGGGTCAGGCTTTTGGTGAAACTGATACCAGTAGCCAGAAGAGGGAAGAATATAGACAATGCATTAGAAATAAAACACCTTGCAATATATATGCATAAATTAGTCCTTAGTATAAATTATTAATCATTTATTAGGGGTTGTCACAGCGGAATGATCCGCCAACTTATCCAGCATATGTTTTACACAGTGGATGCCCTTCCAGCTGCAACCCAGTACTGGGAACTTCAATTATAGTGCATGTGTTTGGACTGTGGGGGAAACCGGAGCACCTGGAGGCATGCCAACAAAAGGAGAACATACAAACTCCACACAGAAATGCCAACTGGCCCAGCCGGGACTCAAACCAGCAGCCTTCTTGCTGTGAGGCGCATTTCATTTCAGTGCTAACCACTGAGCCACCTTGTCACTATTTATAATACATAGTACAGTTTATTTATAAAGGTACATAAGTATTTTAAAAATCTAAATGTAAAAAATTTTCAAGGATTTAAATTGATGATGAATGTTACACGCATCATCACTGTCTTGTGAAAATGGTCTATAAGAAAAAACTAAAATCCATGGCAATGGATTCAAGTCAATGGTTACAGGTTTTCAGCATTTTTCTAAATAATTTCTACTATGTGCTATAATTTCCCATATTTAAATGATTCCTTTGCAGATAGTCTGGATTTGTCTTCATGCCCAAGAGACGCTGTTTCACAGACCTAACATGCTGATACATACAGTATGCAATTTCATCCACAACTATTTACATTTTCAGACATAACAAATATTATATAAAACTGTGTGTTTTGGTTTGCTTTTGACATAACCTTGTGTGTTTTTGACGTTTTCTGATGTTAGCTAAATAATAATAATAATAATAATAATAATAATTATAATAATAATAATAATAATAATAATTATAATAATAATAATAATAATAATAATAATAATAATAGGCATTTCATTTTGCTGTGGCGACCCCGGATTAATAAAGGGACTAAGCCGAAAAGAAAATAAATGAATGAATAAATGAATGAATGAATGAATGAATGAATGAATGAATGAATGAATAATAATAATAATAATAATAATAATAATAATAATAATAATTCATTCGCTTTTCGGCTTAGTCCCTTAATAATCTGGGGTCGCCACAGCAGAATAAACTGCCAACTTATCCAGCATATGTTTTATGCAGCTGATGCCCTTTGAGCTGCAACCCATAACTGGGAAACATCCATACACTCTCATTCACACACATACTGTACACTAAGGACAATTTAGCTTACCCAATTCACCTATAGCACATGTGGGAGAAACCAGAGCACCCGGAGGAAACCCACACGAACACAGGGAGAACATGCAAAATCCACACATAAATGTCAACTGACCCAGCCAAGGCTCGAACCAGCAACCTTCTTTCTGTGAGGCGACAGCACTACCCACTGCTCCACCATGACGCCCTATATGACACAAAACTAATTCATGTAATTCATGTTTTCTTTGTTTGATTATTATTTTTGTTTTCATTCAATCTTAAAAATAAAATGAGAAATGACCACAGAAGGAATAGCTATAGAAAAATACACCCAGATATAAACATAAAATAATATATACAGTTGAGGTCAGAATTATTAGCCCCCCTTTGACTTTTTTTGTTTTTAATATTTCCCAAATGATCTTTAACAGACCAAGAAAATGTTCAAAGTATGTCTGGAGAAAGTCTTATTTGTTTTATTTCGACTAAAATAAAATCAGTTTTAAATTTTTTAAACACCATTTTAAGGACAAAATTATTTAAGGAAATTTTAAAATAATTTAAGGAAAAAAAAACCTTTAAGATAATCTTTTTTTCGATAATCTACAGAACAAACCATCGTTATACGATAACTTGCCTAGTTACCCTAATTTACCTAGTTAAGCCTTTTAATGACACTTTAAACTGTATAGAAGTGTCTTGAAAAGGATCTAGTAAAATATTATTTACTGTCATTATGGCAAAGATAAAATAAATCAGTTATTAGAGATAAGTTATTAAAACTATTATGTTTAGAATTGTGTTGAAAAAAATCTGCTCTCTGTTAAACAGAAAATGGGGAAAATAATAAACAGGGGGGGCTAAAATTCAGGGGGGTTAAAAATTCTGACTTCACTTGTACACCACAAAAAATGCTGTTCACCTGCTCATACATACAATGCAGTAGAACAATTTGCCCAGGAGAGGGCAGCAACTCTAATATTACATAAAGTCGATATTGAAGTGTAGCTTAAAGTAGAGATCTTATGCTGCAATAAATCCAATAAATATCTTTAAATTACTCCCACCAAGAAATGTCTGCGGTGATCTAGACAAGTCATGACAACAAAAAAATGAACCAAGGGCGATGTAAAGCAATGGATCAATTGCGGAAATTGAGTGGGAAGTAAAGCATTGTCATAAAGAAATGATTTATGGCATAATATCCATTGTGAGGTTTGCTGTGCGTGTGTAATTCTCTCTGCGCCCCTTTTCCTGAATGAAACTGCCTTTGACGGATTTACTCACTGATAGTTCACTTTTTATAGTAAGAACAATAAGAAGCCTAACAAGTTTAGACTTTAACATTCTCTGCTTCACATTGTGTAGTGAAAATGCTGCCCCGCACTAATAATGAACAGAATGATCATCATTATATGAATTTAAAATTAAGATTGTTTTCTTAAGCAAAACAGGTCCTGATGACTGCTTTTTCACATGCTTTTATGATTGTTGCATCATAATGTGAAACATGAAAAAGTTTCACAGGAGGTCATAATATCTTTTCTAATTTTTCAGTTTTATTCTAGTCATCAAGGTGTACGAAAAAATGTCAAATGTCAATGGCAAGGGCGTAGATTTGCTTTGATAATGGTGGGGACCTAATTTGACACCAACCCGCCCCAATTGTAAAATTTAAATGTAAGTTCACATTTAAAATGTAAAGTTAAAGGAATGTCTAACAAAAAGGTAGTTTAATAAAGTTAAAAAAAGACTTCTGCTTAATAAGGGCTTATTTGTGCATAATCACTTACTACCGCATTTTTTGCAAGTATAATATTGCCATTTATGCACTTTAGGTTAAAAAATGACTTTACATGTCCATGTTCTTTTCCTTCTTTGAGCATGCAAACAGAACCGCACATGTTCTATTTCACACTTTTAAAAATAACTATAATAAATAAATAAATCAAATACAATTAGTAATAAAACTACAATAAATCAAGCATGTCATATGGTGCAAAAGTAAATTTACATGATTTTACTTTGACAAGGAATGAACGCAGACTTCTGAAAAGGGAATATGGAAATATGACACAATAACCATTTTATCTCAATGTTTTTTCATAACCGTCATGGAGGCCAACATCGAAATAAATGTTTTATTAATTGCACATCTATGGTTACTATTATGGTGGACTTGTAGTGAACTTGGCTTCAAGTGACTGACACTTTTCTTTGAAATGTAGCTGCTTATGTCCATGTCTCACCTGAGTCTTGCACAGTAAGCCTGACTGCAAAATTAAGCATTATTTTATTTTGGAGGGGATTAAATATATTGGTGGGGACATTTTTATAATCTGTGGATATTGGTGGGGACACATCCCCTGCGTCCATGCTAATTCCACACCCTTGGTCAATGGTCAATGGGAAATATACTTATTACTAAATATTTTGCTTGTAGGGATTCATCTGGGTGCCAATAATTGTACACAGTTACTTACTCCCAGGGCCATGCATGTATATAAAAGTTGATATTTAGCTGTACCATACTGGTGTTTCGTAAAATCTAGTTTTTATGAGGTGGCTCAACCCCCAACCTGGAGGACCAGGACATACACACATACATTACAGACAATTTAGCTTATCCAATTCACCTATAGTGCATGTCTTTTGACTGTGGGGAAACCTGAGCACCCGAAGGAAACCCACGCGAACACAGGGAGAACATGCGAACTGAGCCAATGTCACCCAACTATACACACTTACTGTATATTTAGATATTTGGTTTTATTCTATATTTATTTCTTTATAAAGCTGTGCTGTATTTGAAATGGCTAGTTTTTAAAGAGATTAGTATCTTGTTAATATTTTAAAAGGTTAACAATAAAGCCATTTTTCATTTTTACCAATAAAAAATGGAAGGAAATGTACAAATATCAGCTATCAGCAGAAAATCTGACACCTGAAAAATAAGCAACGAATGTCTATATGAAATCATATTGTCGTTCGGCAGCCTTTTTTACACAACCCGCAAAACATTATCATGAATGTATTGTGTCATATTGGTTTGCGAGACTTCGTCAGGGGGGAAAGGAGGTCTAAATAGGTGTGAATAAGGGTCAGATTTGAGCTGACCCTGCTATGACCTTTAGGCCGCAGCAGATGGAATGGGCTCGCTGGATGCATTAGCATCTAAATGGCTCAGGGAAAACGACAGAGGACAGAGAGATAAAATAAGGAGAGTTCTGCCCTACAGACACGAATGATGAACAAACAGATACTCAATCATAGGTAGAATCTGATCTGTGTTTACAAGTGAGTCCCGCTGTATGAATTGTAAAAGTTGGAAAAAAAAACAAAAAAAACAAACTTGTTTTGAAAAAGGTTGGGGTTCAAAATAACCTAGGACTAACTGTAGTTGTAAAATTATATACACAGCAATTGCAATATAATTAATATAGTACTGTATAACGTTATGTTTAAACTACTCAAAGTCAAAACATTGAGCGCATTTGTAAAATCACTATGAATTTAAAATACTCACCCACAAAGAAATCTGATATATAGCATTATATGCAAATTACAAGACATACAAGTTCAAATCTGTATTTCACACAAAATACAGTATATGTCAATATGCAACATATATATTAAAATTGGAGTTACTATTTTGCAGACATATGTTCAATTATGGGTGACACGGTGGCGCAGTGGTTAGCACTGTCACCTCACAGCAAGAAGGTCCCTGGTTCGAGTCCAGGTTGAGTCAGTTGGCATTTCTGTGAGGAGTTTGCATGTTCTCTCCGTGTTGGTGTGGGTTTCCTTCAGGTGCTTTGGTTTACCCCACAGTCTAAAGACATGCGCTAAAGGTGAATTGAATAAACTAAATTGGCAGTAGTGTATGTGAGTGTGTATGGGTGTTTCCCAGTACTGGGTTGCAGCTGGAAGGGCAACCACTGTGTAAAACATGCTGGATAAGTTGCCGTTTCATTCCACTGTGGTGAGCCCTGATGAATAAAGGAACTAAGAAAAATGTATAAATAACAGTTCAAATATATTAGCTTTCGTTTTACATATATGTTCATATATGACCAGTTATAATTAATTATATTATATTTGAACATATATGTACATGTTTGTAATTGTTATATTAAATTAAATATTATGATTTTAATGTTTGGGAAATGTAAGCAGCCATTTATGTGATATTTTGAAATATATGTTGCATATGACTTATATTTCATATATTTAAAATTCCAATATGAACGTGAATGTCAAATATGTAATTTGCATATTTTTCCATGTTGTGATTGTTCTGTTTTCTACATAGGCAGCAAAGCTCTATTATTATTGCATATGTAACTTAACTTAACAAACAGATATAAAATATTATATTTCCAACTACTGTTATGTAGAGCTGGGCGATTTGTCAATCATCAAAATCTCAATTAACTGATCATTTTAACTTGATTACGATTAATGAACGATTATTTAATTTGAATTTTTTTGCCCTTATACTGTAGTTCCCTGACAAGTTTTGTACAGTAAATATGCTCACATAGTGAGAGATTTTTGAATGAAGGATGCATTACTTGATTTTAAAATAATTGAAGGAAACACACACTGTCTATTATCTGTGATTATTTACTGAACATCAACTTTGAACAACTGAAATTAAAACACACATTGCCTAAAGCCAACAGTCACGTCTTTCTTTAAAAAAAAATAAATAAATAATAACTTGCACTTTAAGAAACAAAAAAAAATTATTTTCAAGTATCTCTTCTAAATAAAATAACTCATGTTTATGCTGTAAATAATATTTTAAACAGTGCATTTCTTGCATCTTCTGTAAATAAATATTTTAATGTAAATAACAATTGTAACGTCATGGAAAATATGCCGTCTCAAGGCATCTCTGGCTCAGCTTCTAATCATCATCAAAGTAAAGCTCAAAAATGGTTTCATCATCCTATCTGACCAGAGATCAGACGTGGCTGCAAAAGTATAAATCAGGCTTAACAGAGCCAGAACGTGACCCAACATGTGCTAGGGAAAGTAACTGAAAAGTCGTCCTGGAAAAATTTGATCAATTACAGGTTCCGAATGTCCATTTCGATCTTTCCGGTTAATCGCACAGCCCTACTGTTATGCTGAATGATTATTCAGTGTGGGCATCTTCTGTAAATCATGGCCATAAACAAATGATTTTTTTTAGGAAAAAATTACTTCAATAGAGCAAATTCTGATAAAGCTACACTTTTAATTATTTTGATTGCTTTTATTGACACAATATCCATTCTAAGTGGATTATCTTTTTTTATCCTTTATTATAAGACTGTCAGACTGCGACTACTGAAACAAACCAAATCAACCCCCAAATGAGTCCTTGGGCTGCACTGTCAAACTAGTTCTGTTTTCTCTCACACAGACAGTTAGACAGACCACAAACTCACATCTGAGATTTCATAGAGAAAGACAGTGTGGCACAAATGCAAAATTGAGATGCAGAAGGTGCAGCCACAGGCCTGGGAGAACACTGTGGTTTGACAGGAATCCCAGGTCCAATAAATTAGGCCAGAAACCAGACAGTTCGTTGGTTTGCAATCCTAAATTGATGTAATGCATTTTGCACACTATTCTGATCCAGCCAAGTAATTACGTAGAGTATTAAATCTAATGCAGAGACGCAGTTGCATGGAAACTGCTGAGGTGTATTTTTAAAGTTCAATAACAACAGAGTTTAAAACACATCAGGAATTACGATTTCCCAACCACACAGGAAAGCAATCAATATACACACGCGCACACACACACACACACACACACACACATACATTTGAGAAAGTAGATCCTATGGGACGCCTCTGTCTGGAACAGGTCTCAAATGCATGGCAATCAGCCAGATTGATGCAAGATAAAAAGAAGATCAGGAAAAAAGAAACCAAAGGGAGGGATGGAGGGCTTCGACTGTAATAGAAAAGGGAAATAGGAAATAAGCAAAGAAGACAAACAACGGCTCAGTGTTTAAGCGGACACTCAGCTGTCTTGCTGTCTATTTTCATCTGTGGTAATGCTCAATCTGTCTCTCGTTTCACTCCTCCTCTTGACTGCTTCATATTTCATTCTTTAACTTTCCATTTCATAATTTCCTTATGTGATGTTCATCTATTGATCCATCTGTTCTCTCACATAAACAAAGTGTCCTTCTTCTGTCTGTTTTTATGTCATGGGGCACTCCATAAAAAAATGCAGGGTTCCACACTATTCATTCAAGATGTCATTCATTCATTCTTTTTCTTTTCGGCTTAGTCCCTTTATTAATCTGGGGTTGCCACAGCAGAATAAACCACTAACTATTCCAGCATATTTTTTACACAGCTAATGTCCTTTAAGCTGCAACCCAGTACTGTGAAATTATTCATGTTGTTCCAACACTAATCTATTAATTTAGCATAACTAATTTAAGTAGAATTATTCATTCATTCATTTTCCTTCAGCTAAGTCCCTTTATTCATCAGGGGTCGCCACAGTGGAATGAACCACCAACTTATCCAGCATATGTTTTTCACAACGGATGCCCTTCCAGCTGCAACCCAGTACTAGGAAATGATTCATAATGTCCTAAGACAAATTAAGCTAGCATAACTAATTTGAGTAGATTTAACATAAAATTAAGTTTCCCCAAAAAATCTCATAATTGTGTTGTTTCAGCTAAATAAATAGTTTGAACAAACAGCAAAATGTTTTTTTTTATTAAAAAAAAAATAAAATGTAGACAAACCCAACAGTTGGGCTCAAAATGTAACACAGTAGTTTAGTTTGTTAATTCCTTAATAAGAAAATCTTTTGTGTTGAAAGCCAGTGTATTATATATGGAGAAAACGAGTGTCGTTTAGTCTTCAGCCTGTTTGGATTATATTTGTGGAGAAAGGATTATAAGGATTTTAAGATTTTTTCTTATGTGGATTTTTTTGTTATGCTTTAATGTTTTGAGCACACACCATAAACGAGGGATGCTTAATTATTTTAAAAATCATAATCAAGAATTTTGTAATCATTCATTCATTTTTCTTCAGCTTTATACATCAGGGGTCACCACAGCAGCATGAACTGCCAACTTAATCTGCATATGTTTTACACAGCAGATGCCCTTCCAGCTGCAACCCAGTACTGGGAAACATCCATACACACTCATTCACACATACACTATGGCCAGCTTAGTTTATTCAATTTACCTATAGTGCATGTCTTTGGACTGTGGGGAAAACCCACGTTAACATGGGGAGAACATGCAAACTCCACACAGAAATGCCAACTGACCCAGCTGGGACTCGAACTAGTAACCTTCTTGCTGTGAGGCGACAATGCTAACCACTGAGCCACTGTGTCACCCTGGGACAATCAGATTTTTATTTATATAGAAAGGTTGTTTTGTAATATTATAATTATTAAAGTATTTTGGCGTCACGGCGGCACAGTGAGTAGCACAATCACCTCACAGCATGAAGGTTGCTGAGTCCAAAGACATGCGCTGTAGGAGAATTGGGTAAGCTAAATTGTCCATAGCATATGTGTGTAAATGGGTGTGTGTGGATGTTTTCCAGTGATGGATTGCAGCTGGAAAGGCATCCGCTGCGTAAAACATGTACTGGATATTATATATACATTGGCGGTTCATTCCGCTGTGGTGACCCCAGATTAATAAAGGGACTATGCAGAAAATTTATCAATTTTGAGCTTATTATTTTAATTATTTATGTGAAAGCATCTAGCCATTTGTGTATATTGTTTAACTTTTTTCACTTTTTTGATGACTTTATTTTGATTTTCTCCAACTAAGACAATAACATATTGTTTATGCTTGTGATTGTAAATTTTAAAAATAAGTAAAAAACTAAAGAAATAATATCTGCTTGCCATCATAAAAACAGAATGTTTTCTCTGCATACCTTCTTTTTTATTTCAGCTGTGCATGAAGGCTAACATAATTCAAGCATGTGATGCACATTGTTTCCTATAGCAGTGATTTATGCACAGGTTTATGCTGCCTCTGTGAACTGAAAAGCTTTTGAAAACACTTTTTGTGATATATAATATGAGGTTTGTCAAATCCGATTTCACTACCACTCATTTTTTGCCCACCCAAGCACAAAAAGTGCTTTTCCCCTGAACAAAGCACAAAAAAACTATGCTTCATCTCATGGTCTATACCCCACTGTAATCTTTTATTCTCTCTATATGAGTGACAGTAGCCTTTCCAATTATTCATTCATTCATTTTCTTTTCAGTTTAGTCCTTTTATTAATCTGGGGTCGCCACAGCGGAATGAACCGGCAACTTATCCAGCATATGTTTTACGCAGCGGATGCCCTTCCAGCTGCAACCCATTTGGACTGTGGGGGAAACCGGAGCACCTGGAGGAAACCCACGCGAACACAGGGAGAACATGCAAACTTCACACAGAAATGCCAACTGACCAAGCCGAGGCTCGAACCAGCGACCTTCTTGCTGTGAGGCGATCATGCTACCCACTGCACCACCGCGTCGCCCTCCAATAATTTAATGAAATGTAAACATATTTATTTCAGTCATAATGAGCAGCTGTAAAATCAACATTGATAAGAGATATATGTCACATATATAGTTTTTCCTGAGTCCCCTGAAGCTTTACATGATCTATAGCAGTAACTTTTGTTAAACTGTGAATGATCAGGAAAGTGTTTTTAAAAACTGCGTACAACAAGGTGACATTTATTCTTCACACAGTTCATCCATCCAATACTAAAAGGAAATGTATTAGTAGGAACAAATTACTTTCAGTAGACCATGAATAACCCCAAAACTTCAAACAAGTCTTTCTTCAGCAATATTGTGGATGTATATTGAATATAACTCTACTGTATGGGATAAAAAGAGAAAATAACCTTGAGAAACTCAAAAGAGCTTTGGCCACAGATATGCTTAAGCTAATAATGTTATGTTAAAATGCCATGACCGATAAATGTAAAATGTACAGTTATGGATTATTTGCAATGCAAGCTTATTTTTAAGTTACTTAAGTTATTTGTTTCAGTTCCTTTGAATGGAATGAGTGCAATCCATTGGTGTCATGTGCAGAAAGAGGTGGATAGACAAAGGAAAATAATTATCGCTCACAATTTGCAATAAGGTTTCATTAGTTAATGTCAGTTAATGTATTTACTAACATGAACTAATAATGAACAATACTTGTACAGCATTTATTAATCATAGTTCAACATTTACCATTGCGGTATTAAAATCCAAAGGTGTGCTTGTTAGTTATCACATGGCTCTCTGGAATACTAACTTCTGATTGGTCAGTTGCAAATTCCAAGGTTATTCCCAGTTAACAACCGCTAAATAGCAAAGGCTTATCCGTGAACTTTAAATCACCTTGAATGTCAGTGAATAGGCCTATGTTCACATTTATATACTAACATTTACATTCATATGTATCTGCTTGTCTTGTCATGCCGTTGTTTTTGACTTTTTGGTGCCGTCTTGTGAATAAATAATAGGTGGGTTAATCTATTCTTCATTCACCAGTTTCGTTTCCGTCAGCTTTGCACTTTTGACTGTTTGTCGCCACCTTGTGACTAAATAATGCTCAGGTTAGTGTATGCTCCATCAGCTGTTTTCATTTCTGTCAGCTTTTAATTAAAGAATTAATAAAATATTACAATGATGTTTTGTGTCTAATTTCTATGTTTTGTGCCAAGTAGCCGTGTAATAAGTGGGATAAAGTACATCCAGGATGGTTGTTTTTACAGATTAAAGCCCTTGAGTCTTATACAACTGTACTCCCCTTCACGTCAGATTAAGCCTTGTTATTCTGATAACAACCTCCTGGATGTACTTTAATAAGTTAATGCACTGTAACAACAATTTTTATTTTCATTAACTAACGTTAACAAAGATGAATAAATACTGTAACAAATTTACTGTATTTCGAATGGAAAGTTAAACCTAGGTTCTGACTCTGTGGTCATTAAACATCTGATGTAATTTCTTGCAAAGAGAAGGGGTGTAAGCCCAGTGTCCTGGCCCAATTCCCTCAGTCAGCCCTTACCCATTACCAATAATTTGATTAAGGTTTTTACATGAGTTGCTTTTTTAATGTTCTTTCATGTTCCTGTTTTACACGTTATAGTACATAGTTCGGTTAACATCAAAACTTTGTGATCGTCATCGTGTTCTGTTTTTAATTTTGCATCAAGCTGTGTGTAAGGCACAAAGTACTTCAATTTATTTATTTATGTTTTAATGCCATATCAGCAGTCTTGGCTATATTCATGGCAAAACCTATACTAAATATACAATATGTATAACATGGAATCATATCGGTTTCTTAATAAACATTCATTATACAAAAAACATACAACTAACAACAACACTGAAGAGTCATATAAATTCTTTTAGTCTGATTAATGATAAATGTTCGAAAATTGCTCCAGAAGACCCCTTTTTAAGCATTTTTCACGCTTTTCCTATACAGCTGAAAAATACTACAAAACTGTAATAGTATGATTAAGGCATGTCTGTAGTGCACTTGATAATGCGACTAAAATAGGAATACATGTCTTAATTCGAATACATGTCTTAATTCGATTTCTGTTTAATTTGATTATGACTTCAGACGGATTAACTTTATCAAAATTAGTTGTTTACATTGTAGACTATTGTCTTAATCATATTAAAATTGGAGTATTGGTGTCCATGTAAACATACTCGCTGTCTCTCCTCTACCTGTAGCTGGTTTGTGATCGCACGTCATCATCAGTGTTAGGGGTAACGCATTACAAGTAACGCGAGCTACATAATATTACTTTTCTAAGTAAGGAGTAAAGTAACGCATTACTTTTTTTAAAAAGTTATAATATTTGTGTTACTTTTTTGAAAATGTAAGGTAAGTTACTTTTTAATTGAATTACTTAGCTTTTAAAAAAATAAATTGCTGAATTAAAACTAAAGTAGTCACAATAAATCGAAGAAAAGGAAAACAGAATTGTTTCAATTGTTTTTATTGATTTTACTTTTCAAATTGCACAAAAGTAGCAAACACATTGCTTTAAACTTTCAATAATCTGTATATTCGGCATGTATAGCTCTGGGATCAGGAAGTTCTCAGATAACATTATCCTAAAATATTTTTTTAATATGTACATTTTTTTAAAGGTAAATGAAGGTGTAGGTTATACAGTGTGTTGTTAATTGCAGAGCCTCTCTATTAAGAGATCAAGCCTCAGTCAGATAATAAAAAGTAACGCAAAAGTAACGTAGCGCATTACTTACCATAAAACGTAACTAAGTAATGCAACTAGTTAATTTTTTAGGGAGTAACTGAATATTGTAATGCATTACTTTCAAAAGTAAATTTCTCCAACACTGGTCGTCGCATCATGGATGCTGCACACTGGCGGTGGAAAGGAGAGACCTAGTATTCAATTCAATTCAATCCAATTCATCTTTACTGCTATAGCGCTTTTACAATGTAGATTGTGTCAAAGCAGCTTAACATAGAAGTTCTAGTAAATTGAAAATGTGTCAGTCAAGTTTTCAGAGTTGAAGTTTAGTTTAGTTCAGTTCAGTGTGATTTAATTTTCACTGCTGAAAGTTCAAACACTGAAGAGCAAATCCATCAATGTGCAGCTCCACAAGTTCCAACCAAGCAAGCCAGTGGCAACACTGGTGAGTTTACCAATCGACAAACTTTACCAATCGACGAAAGTGAAGGAAAAAAAAAAACCTTGAGAGAAACCAGGCTCAGCTGGGCATGACCATTTCTCCTCTGGCCAAACTTCCTGTGCGGAGCTGCAGTCTAGGTACCAGAGGCTGGAGAACACTGGATATCCATCGTGGAGAAATGCAGGTGTGAGTAGGTCATGGTGGGTGATCATACTGGCCCATGGGATCAATGCGGAGACTCATCTGTTTACTGTGGTCTTTCAGGAATCAGTCTCATGCTCTCCGCTCATCTATGACCACCGCGTCGGCTGTCATGGCTTGGTCCATGTTTATGGATACATTGGCATCATTTTTTCACAGGTCTTGTATGATCGTATAATTATAATACTTTGGATGTATGGCCAAACACAATAAAATGTGTGATATAAATACCATTCCTTCCTTCCTATTGTTCATTGTTTGTTTGTGTTAGAAAATACATCAACTAACATCAACTAATGGAAACTTATTGTACTTGTGTTACCAAATTATCTCTCATAAAATGCATAACATTTCACCATCATCCACTCACTTGAAAATCTCTGCCCTCGCCACTCACACAAATTAACTCTGAAACTACTTTCGGAGGCTCATCTGGAAGTCTGTACATATGCATCTGTTGGCATTCTCTCAGTCTCTGGGAAAGCAGTGCGGCTGCCAAGATCATCCTGAATGACATTGAACCATCAGGCACCCTCACACCTGTAATGTCATAATCCACAAATCACCACCGTTCTCTGCCTTAAATCAAGGCTTTAGTTCATTGCAGCCTTGGTAATGCTAAAAAGCCAGTTTATTTGGGTGCTAAAAATAGAGCCGCTAACCCTATTTATGTGCCTCTTGTCGCATTGCCCGCTGATCTGGCCACACTTTCTGCCAAGTGTTTATGTGTGCCATTATGAATGTCTATATGTAAAGTACTTCATAGCCTTAGGGATGTGTGCTTGGATTTTCAGCCTCCCTTTCTAAACTTACACCACTGTAATATGATTGAAAGTAATCGAAAGCAGAGAAAATGGATGTAGAGGAGATGCACAGCTAAGAGGCACTAGGTTTTTTTATGTCTATTTAAGAGGCTGTTTTAATATAGCACTGAGAGAATGTGAGGGACGTACCCTGTGTTTATTGCAAACACCGAGCTACAGGCAGCAGCAGGAGAATGTGTGGAAGAGAAAAAGAAAGAGAGAGTGTGTGTTTTGTATATGCATTGGAGACTCAGAGACCAACTAATGAAATTGAGTCTGATTTTAGGGTTCATCATTGGCGCGCTAGTGATTTAAGACACTGCAGGTGAATAAAGTAAAAAAAAAAAAGTTATCACCATTATTCTTCCTCATTTGATTAATTACATTAAGTGAAGTTTATTTATAAACTAATTTCGAGAGTAGCACATGCTTATGATTGTCAGCGGCTGGTCCTGCATTAGCTAATGCATGATTCACCAATCAGATGATTCCTAAATTGCTATAAATAACCAGAGCATCTTACCTTATCCATGTTCGTCTTGAAGAATCCCCCATTCCACCCCTACCCCCCATCCACCCCCCTACCCTAACCAACCCCCCCACCCCTGGCCCATTTTCCGTGACTGGGCCGCACAGTGGCCCAGTGGTTAACACTGTTGCCTCACAGCAAGAATGTCACTGGTTCAAGTCTTGCTATCTTGCTTGGTCAAGAATTGCCAAGTTGGCAATTCTCTGTGGAGTTTACATGTTCTCCCATGTTTGCGTGGGTTTTCCCCAGGTTCTCCAGTTTTTTCCACAGACCAAAGACATGTAACAAGTAAATTGACCAAACCAAATCGACACCATAGATGAGCGCTTAAATCAGCAATATATCTCTCCATAGTAATTCCTAATTTGCATTTGCCATTTACAAGCAGGGGAGTTCTCGAGACCTACCTGAGCTCAAAGTCCAAACACTGAAGAGCAAATCCATCAATGTGCAGCTCCACAAGTTCCAACCAAGCAAGCCGGTGGCAACAGTGGTGAGGAACAAAGTTTACCAATCAACGGTAACGGACCAAACCAAATCGACACCATAGACGAGCGCTTAAATCAGCAATATATCTCTCCATAATAATTGGGACAATAAATGGGACAATAAACTTTACAGTAACAGTAAAAATTAACATTTCTTCACCATTTATGCACACTCAGGTGCTACTAACCCTTTATGAATTTCCTTCTTTTGTTGAACAAAAAACAAAATATTCTGAAAAATGTCTATCAAAAGCAGCCACGTTTTAAGTGAATGGCAGTTTTTTTTCCAAGATTCTTGAGAATTTCTTTCTATGTGCTCCACAGATGAAAGAAACAAACCATTTTTGTATTACAAGTTTTCTTATGTTTACATATGCAAGGATTATTTATGTCTTGCCTTAAGCCTATTGGCACTGAATATTTTGTATATTATCTCCACAATTCTGTACTCACATGAATTACATTTTATACAGTACTGTACATATAAAAAACTACAAATGTCATCTTTTGCACATCTTGAAAGACTTTAGTTGTATACAGAAAGTATTCATAGCGCTTCACTTTTTTTTTTTTTTTATGCTACAGCCTTATTCCAAAATGAATTAAATTCATTTATTTCCTCAAAATTTTACACACAATACCCCATAATGACAATGTGAAAAATTTTTTTTTTTTAATTGTTGCAAATGTATTAAAAATAAAAAAACTGAAAAATCACATGTACATAAGTTTTCACAGCCTTTGCTCAATACTTTGTTGATGCACCTTTGGCAGCAATTACAGCCTCAAGTCTTTTTGAATATGATCCCACAAGCCTGGCACAACTGTCTTTGGGAATTTTTGCCCATTCCTCTTTGCAGTACCTCCCAAGCAATCAGGTTGGTTCCCCTTCTCCCCCGATCCCTCAGCTTAGATGGCCGGCCAGCTCTGGGAAATGTCCTGATGGTTCCAAACATCTTTTACTTACAGATGATGGAGGCCACTGTGCTCACTGGACACTTTAGTGAAGCAGAAATGTTTCTGTAACCTTCCCCAGCATTGTGCCTCAAGACAATCCTGTCCCGGAGGTCTACAGACAATTCCTTTGTCTTCATGCTTGGTTTGTGCTTTGACATGCACTGTCAACACTGAGACCTTATATAGACAGGTGTATGTCTTTTCAAATCATGTCCAATCAACTGAATTTACCACAGATGAACTCCAATTAAGCTGCTGAAACACCTCAAGAATGATCAGTGGAAACAGAATGTACCTGAGCTCAATTTAGGGCTTCATGGCAAGACTGAATACTTATGCAAATCTTTTTTCACATTGTCATTATGGGGTATTGTGTGTAGAAGTTTGAGAAAATTAATAAATTTAATGCATTTTGGAATAAGGCTGTAACATAAAAAATGTGGAAAAGTGAAGCGCTATGAATACTTTCCGGATGCACTGTATCTTTTGCTTGTGTGTGTGTGTCTCTTTATACCTTGTATTCCTTGCATTGTGGGGGACAAATAGGGCGATACAATTTACAGTTTGTGTAGTATGAAAATCACTAAGTCTAATGGAAGTCCCCATAAAGATAGCTGTTCAAGTGTGTGTGTGTCCTTGTACCTTGTATTCATTACATTGTGGAAAATAAATGAGGGGGCGGGGACAATATACAGTTTGTGCTGTATAAACGTCTATGAGAAGTCCTCATAAAAATATCTGTACAATTGTATTTGTGTGTTTGTGTGTGTGTTTAGTTGTTTGTGCATTTCTGTGCCTCTCTGCAGTGTGTTAGACTCCCTGGGCTCATATTTAGTTACAGTTAATCACTCCGGACCAGAGACGTGAAAAAGTAAAGGATTGAGAGAGGGAAGAGAGTGAGTGAAATGAGGTGAGAGTGTATTTTCTGTCAGTAACCTGTTATCTCACGTCTCTCCCAGCTGTTACGTCTGCCAGATTGAGTGGGTGAGCGATGAGACTGGAAGCCTCCACACCCCTAAAGCACAACACAAATCGTGACTGAATTCACTGACACTACTTGTCTCACCGTGACGCAAAACACAGAAACACAGGCAAATTCTTCTACCATCAGAGACCTGCAGATGAGGAGGCAAGTGTGTTTGGGCTAACATTCTCAAGGTGGAAAAGACTGCTGTCTCTATATTTAGGTAAAATGACTTCCTCCAATCCCAGAAACAACTACTGTTGTACATGCCATCCACACCTGTTAATTCTTTAATTTATTCATTGGCAATTATCAGAAGCAAATGTTTTTAATGTTAACTTTTATTTCTGAAATTATGCTAAATTCACACACACACACACACACACACACACACACACACACACACACACACACACACACACACACACACACACTATATATATATATATATATA
>CAIGQZ010032461.1:13561133-13577461 GCA_903798205.1 Danio tinwini | reverse complement strand
ATAGATAGATAGATAGATAGATAGATAGATAGATAGATAGATAGATATAGATAGACAACATTTATTATATGTTACAAAAGTATACGACGTAAATTGTATAACTAAATAATATTTTATATAAACAGAGCTTTAGGCTATTGAAATAAACACTGTTTAAGCGATGGTAAACAGAGATAGTCTACTGCAGTAAACTCACCACCAAAGAGGCTTGCGTTCTCTCAGAGAAGATCCCGGAATCTGGACCCGTCCGGTTCACCTGTAGTATATAACTGACTAAACTAGCAATAAAACTCCACAAACTGAATGGTCGGACGTCCGTTGACTCAGAGCGGCAGGTCATATCCATCTTCAGGCTCGGAACATTCTGTCTTTAAGTATTTTTGTTGTCGAAACGGATCCCATTTGTGTTTTTTCACCTCAGTGTAATCGTTGAGTGTTGTCAGATGTGGAAATGAAGGCTCTCCTCCTGAAACGACTCTGCGTGGCGCGAGACCTGCATACACTTGTACCGCGCGCGCGCACCGGAGACGTGACTGTACTGAACGGAGAGCTGAGTGTCGCGCGGATTAAACTACGAGCTGTCACTGCTACTGCGCGATGGACTAGGGACTGTACAATTAGGGATATTTTTGATAATTATAAGAGAAATCGCCTCACCTTGATATAACGTAATTCATGATTATGAAATAATCCGCTTTAATGTATGGATTGCTGTAACATTAGATGTAATTGCTTATGACTATAATAGGCATATTAAACGTAATAGATGGTCAAAAATAATTATTCAAAACTGATATTAAAGGGACAGTTTATTCCAAAATTAAAGAGACTCAAAAATTTAAGACACTCAAAAATTTTAATTCTCACTCTTTTCTTCTTCAAAACCTATTTGAGTTTCTTCCTTTTGTTGAAAACAAAAGATGTTTTGAAGAATGCTGGTAGCTGGCTTCCATAGTAATTTTTCTTCCTACTATGAAAGTCAAATGGGTCCCAGAAATGAACATTCTTCAAAATATCTTTGTTTGTAATCAAAAGAAGAAACCCATACAGCTTTAAATCACAGCAGGGAGAATGAATAAGGTAATATTCATTTTTTGGGGGTGAACTATCCTTTTAAAAATGTCAATGTCTAAATGCCAAAGTTATTGGTACTTTGTCTAAAAAACAAACAGGCAGAACAAAAAATAACACATGGCACCTGATAATACACTGAGTTCTTATCAAGTTAAACAAATCATATAGGAATAGAATAGGAATTCTGAATTTTCCAACAAGAGTTATAAGACGAGGAAAAAAGTCTTATGAGTAAAAAAAAACTGTTTAATGATTATAAAATGTTGACTCAGCATCTTATTATTAGCCAGTTTTGACCCTCATTTCGAATAGGTCTATAGGTTATGAGAAATTGCGTTGAATTGTTTTATTGTAGTCAGTAAAATAATTTGTAATCCTTATTTGCTGCATTGTTCTAATGTATAAACTAGCTAGGATGTTGCAAATTCAATAATCAAATCAATCAAAGACCAGATATAATTACTGAAATAAAAGTAAATTATTATTTATTGTTTAATTTGATTAATTTTAATGATTTATTATGTTAGTGCCTAAACATTTGATAAATCATTATATGGCTATATTTATTCATGAAGCCTCTGGAATATTAATCAGTAATTTCTAAACATTACTGTTACTATGATCATAACATTAATCCTCATATTAATCCTTTAGCATGCCAAAATCATCCATCAAATGTGTGAGAACTAGATTTGTTGATATATTTCAAATATATATTTATCGTCAGAAAACACTAGATGCGCAATCATAAAATAGGCCTAGATATTTGGCATTGCCATAAGTGCTCAGCTCAAATGTTTCCACCTAGTGGCAAAATAGGCTATACACATGCAAATGCTTTGTTTTTCACTATCAAACGTACATATAGAAATAAATGTAAAGAATCAACCCTAATAAAAAAAAAAAGCTTAAAAAAGCTCTCAATTAATTACAAATGTAATGCATCCAAAAAGAGTTGCCAGTTGCTCATTAAACCCTCCAGGCCTGTGCAAAATCCATCTTGGACTAAGTGAAAGGAATGAATCTGACAATTCTGTACAGTGCTGCATATTCATATCTTACAGCACATCTTTCTTACTTAAAAAACTCAATCTTTCAGGATTAAAAGGTTTATTTATACTTATGTCCATATATAAATTCATAAGCAGCAGCAGGACGAATAAATTAACATCAAACTCTAGTTTTGCACATCAAAGCGACCCAACTAGAACTAATTACTTGTGTGTATATATACATATGAAAAAAAAACAGCCAAAAAAAAAAAGTTGAAGCAGCGCATAAAAACGGTCATTTATTTCTCAAAATCTTTCACAGCATATGAATATTTTAGCACGGTGTGGTCATTTACATACATATAATAACTGGTAAGCACAGAAGAAAACTTGAAATGGCTAAACAGGAGCTCCAACGGTCAATTTGTCAGCTTCTGATTGGCCAGCTGGGCTTATGAGTGTAGTCCATGCATCCCAGAAGGACAGTGGGAGGATCAGCTGGTTCTCATACCGTTCCTGCTGAGATGCTGACTGCGTTTTGGATTATTTGTTACCACGGTGGTGACATGGGCTGTGGGTTCTGCAAATAAGACATCACGACTGCCGATATGGACAGCCTGGAGAAACAAACGTATGTTGAATTTGGCATACAAGTCCAGAAGCATTACGTTTAAAAATATCTTCGGCTAAATAAAAATTATATTTTGACAAAAACACTGTTTCAGATTACAGAGTAATTATTCAAAACGGATATTAAAGGGACAGTTTATTTCAAATTTAAAGAGATGGTTTACTGAAATATTATTATTTTATTTACTCTTTAATTTTCCAAGTTTCTTCTGTTGAACACAAAAGAAGATATTTTGAAGAATGTTCACTTCTGGCACCCATTTGACTTCCATAGTAATATTTCTTCCAACTATGGAAGTCAAACAGGTGCCAGAAGTGAACATACTTCAAAATATCTTCTTTTGTAATCAAGAGAAGAAATGCATATAGCTTTAAACCACACCAGGGTGAATAAATGGTGAGGTCATTTTTATTTTCTTAGTGAACTATCCTTTTAAAAATGCCAAAAACGCGTAAGGCCAAAGGTTGTGGGTATTTTTAGAGTCCAAAAACAAAGGCAGAACAAAAAAATAGTAAATGTGGCACCTGGCGATACACTGAAATCTTAAAAAAGAAAAAGATGCAAGAAACTGAATATTATTTACTAAATTATAATAATCACCTTTTTTGAATCCAGGATGTCAAAAAACTTATATATTTTAATTTGTTTACATTTTTTAGATACTTTTTTTTGACTCTTAAATTGCTGGTAGTGGTTGACTTGATTTTATAAATTACAAACAACCACAGTTCCAGCTTAAAATATTCTGTAATGTTCTAATGAAGACAAAAAAAAATTACCCACAGTATATCTTGAATGACCTTAGGGTAAATTAATAAAAAATGTTCATATTTGCGTGAACTACCCCTTAAATTATAGCATCAACAAACTTACATGAAGCTGCTCATCATCTGTTTAGTGTCTTCTGAGCTTCGTGAATTGGCGAAACTGATGAATGAGCAATAAACTGCAATCCACGCACACCATTTAAGCTGCAAAACACAAATTAACAACAATTTGAATCATTAGAGACCAATCTAGTCATGTTTTAGTCATAACCAATAAGAAACCCATGAAGTAAAAAGCTTGACAGTAAAAACAGTAGATGAGGTCACCTTGAGCATCAGACCACACATACTGAAGATCATGCCGAGCAGGTTCATGTAATCTGGTGTAGGATCTTCCAATGTGGGGTTCGATTCGGTGTTCGGAGGCTTGTAGCTGTAAAGTAAACCCAATGCATTTTGACTTAGCTGTCATTTCATGTATCAAACTTATACTATAATAAAAAATACAGATTCACAAAAGTTCATCAAAGAAAGCAATACAAATATAGTAAGGTTGAACCAGGTAAAATAATATATGTCCAAAAGTGATCCACTTTTACTTCGAATAAATTTTGTTTTATGTAGTTAAACCATGGTAACCAAAATTTAACAATGAAACCAACAACCATTGTAACCATGGTATTTGTAGGATTTTTTTATTAAATTGTATTTAAACCAATTAACATCAATTAAAAAACCTGTAAAACATTTTTACATTGCATTTAACATATGACTCCAAATGGAATATTGCCGTATATAATATACTTAAAAAAGAAAATCTGGCTTAATCTCGTCTAATCATTAGCTCTGTTGCTAACAGTGACGCTAACGACGGTCAATAAAAACGCCCATGATAATCATTCAAGATTCACAGATAAAATACTCACCGAAAAATCTTATTCGGTCGTCTTGGATCTGCCATGTTGTTCACGGTCATCCTTTTTAAAACTTAACAATGTTAAAACTAATGTGAGAGGCTTAGGAGCAGCACGTCAGCCAACAGCTGACATGTAAAGCTCTACTACGTTCAATTCTGCTGCATTCAAAGCTGCGTGGAACCTTAGCGTCCCCTGTCGATGAGGAGGGTGCAAGGATACACGACGACTGTGTATTAATGTAATGTATTTTATAGCGTTTATTAAGTGGTTTTACATTTTGTAGTCCAAAGTTTCTTCAAGACCGACATTTTTTATCGTTAGTTTTAAGAAATGTTCATCACTTAAGTTTGCATCCAAAAGGTAAGACTGAATAGGCCTACTATTAACGGCTAGTTGATCAGACTAGTACAGTACTAGTTAAGGGCTAGTTCACCTAAAACTGAACATTTTCTCATCATTTCTTACCCTTGACTTGTTCCAAACCTGTTTGATTTTCGTTTTTCTGTTGAAAACAAAAGAGGATATTTTTTTAAAATGTTGTAAACCTGTAACTATTGCCTTCTATAGTGTTTGTTTTCCCTACTAAGTCAATTGTTACGGGTTTTCAGCTTTCTTCAAAATATCTTCTTTTGTGTTCAACAATAGAAAACAGACTCATGATGGTTTGGAAACACTCAAGTGTGAGTAAATAGTGAGTAAGCTTTCATTTTTTGGAGAACTATCCCTTTGGTCAAATATTAACATGGTGGTTGTGTTTGTGACCAAATAGTTAAGCTATTAACAGAATTTCTGCTAAGTGCTATAAATGCATTCTACCAACGTCAGGATGTGCTATATTTTGCATTGGTAAAAGTTTTTCTTGCATTCCTTTGATTCAAAATTAAAAAACATTTTAATTTGATTTTAACTGCAGAAGTAAATACACAAAATATCATGAAAAATGCAAGAATGACTGACAGACTGGTAGCTTGAATGCATAACTATAGGTATGTGGAAAATTGTAAATATTAGTGTAATAAAATAATATCTCAGTCATATTATTAAAATGCCCACTGCTAATAGAAACTGAGTCAACTGGTACAAATAATTCTAAACACAACAAATGATTTTTTTTTAGAAATTACTTAGAAATAAAAGTCTATTGCATTCAAAATGTATATATAATCATATTTGTCATAGCAGGAATAAATAATGCACCAAATCACAATAATGATTGACAGAGAGCATGAATGCATACGGTATGTGGGACATTTAGTAACAAATTAAAATATTTATGAGTGTAATAAAATAATATTTAGGTACTGTAAGTGATTATTAAAAAAATAGCTTGCTGTTAATGGAAACTGTCACATTCATTAATTTTCCTTCAACTTAGTCTCTATTTCAGAGGTCGCCACAATGGAATTAACCAGCAACTATTCCAGAATATGTTTTATGCAGCACACACACACACACACACACACACTACGGACAATTTAGTTTATTCAATTTACCTATAGTGCATTTCTTTGGACTGTGGGGAAATCGAAGCACCCGGAGAAAACCCACGCAAACATGAGGAGAACATACAAACTCCACATAGAAATGCCAACTGGCCTAGCCGGGACTCGAACCAGCAACCTTCTTGCTGTGAGATGACAGTGCTAACCGCTGAGACACCATGCCGCCCTGGAAACTGTCACATGCTGCAAGTAAATAATTATAAACACACTGTATTTTTTTTAATACTGCAATAGAATTCTGAATTATCAAAAGTATATCATATTATCAAAAGTATGTACAGCATATATCATATTTCATGATACAAAATGAATTGACGTTTTTTATATTTTTCATGACAAGAATAAATGCATACGAAAAAAACACAAGAATCACACATCAACATTACATTTTATTTCTTTTAAACCCTCAGATGAGAAAATACAAAAGTTTATGTTAATAGGCAACACTTAGTTGACCTTTAGTTTTAATGACATTTGTTGTAAAATCCTCAAAGACATCAGATTTTTTATCCCTTGGTCACCACAAATGTCTTGCAGTTGATGTTTTTAATGCATATCTGATGATAAACTGTAAGTAATCATTTTTCTAATAATAATTGCCTTTATGAGCCCTTCTCTTGTAAATCCGCTGGTGCTGAATTCATCTCATTGAGTTCAACATCTCTCTCTGATTCTGTGGAAAATGTGTGCCTGAAACAAACAAACAAGCAAACATTACGTCATATTAATAATTAGCTGTATTAAGTCAAGGCATGGTACTAAATTGTAGAAAACTAAATTGTATTATAAGTTTTCTAAAATCTTATGTTTAAATATACAAATGAGTCATTATTTAATTAAATTGTCACTTATTTTCATACATTTATAGCACAACAATAATAATAATAATAATAATAATAATAATAATAATAATAATAATAATGTGGATTTCTGTTTTATTGCTCAATGATTCTAAAAATAGAGAATATAGATAATATATTTTGAACATGTAAATTCATTAAAATAAGAGTTTTATTTTAACCAAACATAACCAAACAACTTTAAAAAAAAATAGAAAGATAATACATTTAAATGTAACCCAAAAAATTGCAAACAAATAAATAAATTTATATAGTTTTTATTTCTCTTGATTTTTCCACTTTTTTAACATTTCATTTAATATTTTCCTCAACATATTAATTTGGGTTTACTACTTTTTGCACTGTGATCTTCAGTTTATTTTGTTACAATAGCTCCAGATATGGCTTCAGTACTGACTAATCTTACGTATCACAAATGTAGTATTGCATTTATAGCACCCTAAAGAAAATATTAATTTAAAAGCAGATTTGCGAAGAGTGTAATCACATACGCTGAGCACTTATATATATGTAAGTGCTATTTAAGTGGATATTTATGGCTATGTCTATGAGATTTGTTTTAAATATTAAAAAATAAATGTATTGAAATTGAAATGTGCAGGTTAAATTAATACAGTGCTATAAAAGAAACATTTAAAAGAGTATTTTTGATGTTTTCTTTAAATTAGACTAAAAAACACATCATGAAAAGTCAAAAGCTCCAAATCTGAAAATTGACTGCTGCACAAAGTGTTTTACATGTATTGTATCAGCTTATCTAATACTTGTGATCTGGTATTTTGTGTGACAGCAGAAAGCTATTTAGTATATCTGTACATATATACATATGATATGATACTGTACCTCCCCTCCTCAACATCCAGAATGTTCTCTGGAAGCTGGACATTGGTGGTCTCGGGCAGCAGGAAAACCACACATCCACTGAAAACTGCAGTGGCTGAAAACACTACAGGGGGACCAAAGTGCCAAATGTCCTCAAACAGGATGACCATCGGGGCCAGAGAACCTCCAATACGGGCTATAAAAGAGGTGTAGCCCAAGCCGCATTGCCTATGAAAGTCACAGAGAAGAAAAGAGGCATCCAAAAACAAGAGTCAGATTTATGGATTAATGCACTTTCAGAAATAAAGGTACAAGAGTTTACACTTTTTCTAAACATATTGATACCTTAAAACAAAGGTTCTCAAACTTGGTCCTGGAGGGCTGGTGTCCTGCAGATTTTAGCTCCAACTTGACTCAACACACCTGCAAGGATGTTTCTAGAAAGCCTATAAGAGCTTGATTAGCTAGCCCAGTTGTGTCTGATTTCATTTTGAAGTTAAAATCTGCCGGACCTCCAGGACAGAGATTAAGAAACCCCTGCCTTAAAGGTACATATTAGTACCTAAATGATACAACAGTAGAACTTTTGAGATTTTTAGAGACTAATATGTACCTTTAAATGTCTCATGAAGAAATTTGAAATTACTTCATTAGACATTTGTGATTAGACACAAATTGTGATATTTGTGATTTTTTTTTCCAATATGTGACATAATTTAAATTGAAACATGAAGACGGGGAAGGCAGGGTCCTTTAAAAAAGAACAAAACAAAAAATTATGTTTTGTTTTTATTACAGCTCTGCCAGTGAGAGTGGTTGAGCTAAAGCACATCAAATGAAAAGCAAATGAGAAGCATCTTCAAGGGGGTGGGACATATCAGATACTAGAAAGCATTTGATTGGTCAGAAAATTTGTTGAGAAACAAAATAAGTTTGAAGTGATGTCAAAAAATTGGTGATCTCTTTAGACCATGCCTCACAAATTTCAGACCGATCTCCCACCACCCACCCGTTTTGTTATTTCTCTCAGAAAACTCCCGTAATTTCAGCTTTTTGGTACAGTCTGTAACACCCCCGGTCACCAACTTTGGTAGACCGATCACATTATTTCTTTAGATCCATTATTTCTTCAAATCCGATCAAAGTGGCCGCCTAAAACCCAGTCCATAGTACAGTTGTTACTAACACCACAATACAGTTACTAACCCGATTCTCAGCTGTGTTATTCAAACAACCCCCACCCCCTCCCACCCTCTCCCAGAACTTTGGAGACAACTGTTGGCAGGTATGATTTAGACAGAAGTGATAAACTGCAAGCTTTAGATGTTTCTATCTTCTTAATGCAATGATTTTACAGGGACCAATGGTACCAATATAGACCAATTAGATTCAAATGTGTAGCTTTTATAATGGCACCACCAGCTTTTGGAGCCTATTTCTAAGTGTATGACTTAGATATTTTATGTGTTTTATAAATTACCGGAGTACAGTAGGGTAAAGCTCAGACGTGTACAGAAAGGCAATGGTAAACGCCGCCTCAGAAAATCCCTTTCCAATAACTGCAATTCCTGTACGAACAGCAGCAAACTCTGTGGATGAAAGAGCCACAACAAAAACAATGTGTTATTTCTTTTTTAGATTATGGGGCTATTAAATACTTGACTCTGGCTGGCAAACATTCAATTTTCCAGTAAATGCACAGCCAAAGTAGTTCCAGACCACATTACAGTTCCATATCACAAATAATTTTTGTTTGTCCTCACAGGCTACAACAGCAAAGGAACCCACAAAAACCCACAAAACCACACTAACAAAGCAATAAAAAAATATTAGATACTGCGATTAAAATGAGAATACAGTCCTTCACAAGAGAGACTGTTTGCTAACTGGAATAAAGCAGAATAATTGACCGTGTGCTTTGAATTTTATTGTCCGTGCTGACTTTCAAATAAAGTAAAAAGGTTAAAGACAAATGCTGCTTTTCAAAGTGGTTTAATCGTTTTACGTAGGCCACTTCATCATATCATTCCACGCCAAAACTTCAAAGGGCTCTTCGAAATGAATAATTTCAAAAAATACAAGTTATGGATCGACTTTTATGGATCTACTTTTGGTTCTAAACTTCTAGAGAGCTCTATCAATGCGTTCATAAAAACCGTAAAACCCCAAGCCCTTAATACAAAAGGCTCTTTGGAAATGCGTGTATATGTTTGCCTGAAGTTTCCAGTTAAAATGATTGCTACAGGGCATTATGACGCCAACCACTTCTGTTCCTTTTCACGCTAATGATGTTTATAGCGACATATTGTCTACAAATAAAAGGTTATTTTCGTGCAGTTCTTTGCACACACCAAATAAATACCACAAAGTAATTTAACAATGTTTATGAGTTGTGATCAAATATAATAATAATAATAATACATTTTATTTAAAGCGCCTTTTAAGAAACCCAAGGTCACTGTACAACATCATATACACAATTCAAAAATATCTAAGTAATATATATAATATATTGTTATATAATAAATATGTCTGACTCACTTGTCTATCTCTATTTATACAATTTTTCCGGCATGGACAGTTTGCTCAGTAGCTACAAAAGAGATAACAGCAATGTAAAATTGAGTTGAAACAACTTTTTTTTGCTTTTAAAAAAACTATTGGTTGGGTTTAGGGACGGGTTTCATGTCCTTATTGTGGACGTGTTCAAGAAGGGCGTGAATCTGAAACGTAGAGCAAAACGTACCCCAAGTTACATATTTCAGATGAGCAAAAATGTAGACCGTGCCCTCTAGGGGACTTGTCATCTAAAACATGCAACAAAACAACAAACGCTACGTGTTTTACGTTTCACAGAATATGTAGGCTGTGGTACATTTTCCAATGAGCCTTGGTTGATTGGTTTCAGTGTAAACAAACTGGTGAAACCATAATTTACACAATTAGATTACTTTACTAGCTAATTATATTTGTGACATACACGACTGTTTTGCATGAAAACATGCCAAAGCAAACAATTTGACATGTTTTTGTGTTTTTGTCCATTAAAACACATCTGAAGTACAAATTATATCTTGTTTTTTTTTGTTTCTCTCCTTACCACATGCACACAACATTAGATGATTGACAGTTTTAGTGGGTCTCCTAGGGTGCATTGACTTTAAGGAAAGTAACTAAACATGGCATTGTGTTTTTATTAACTGCTGGAAGCCAAACAAAACTAAAATTCAACCAACTGCACAATCCTAGTGGTTCTACTTGTGTCTTCTGCTTATAGGACCAGCGTTGGTTTCCTAAACCTCTCATTTCTTCTAAGGTCTCACTCTGGAGCAATTCATACAGTAGGGGAACGTAAATCTGTTCCTGGAAGTCATGTCTTGCAGAGTCTAAATACACTTGAACTAGGCTTGTCAATGTCTTCAGATTTATTTCTAGACAAATGTGTTTTTTGGAGCTAAATTCTACAGTTTCTCTAGATCTGAGCTTTTCAGAATGAAACACAGCCAGAAATACGGCCTGCTAAAGAAGGAAAGAGCACCGGTTGGGATTATGCTGTTTAGTCCAATCAGAGCTCCTGCTATAATGAGGGACCAAGCCTGGCCATTTCTCCGTCCAATCCGGTCCAGTGTTAGGTATGTCCCGACCTTAGCTGGGACTTCAATGACTCCATAGATGAACTGCGTGAGGTAGATGTTCAGACCAAACCCTGTGATGTTGAAGCTGATGCCATAGTAGGTGAAAGCAACTGCAAACCTGTAGATGTTAATAGCATTATTCTTTGAGATTCTTTGAGCAATAATAGGGTATTTCAGAACATTCAAGATAGCACCCCTCTTATTGAACAGTGATATGCATGGATTGGCTATCAACATTGTAATCTGTGCATTCACAATTCAGGAAGTGAATTGAAATATTATAATATAGTAAACATGTAGTAATTATGTTTATAGTACAAATGTCATCGTTAACTATTGCCTGTGTAAACCATGTTTTATTTGTGGTCACCCTAGTTTAATTACTAAGGACTCTATTTTAACAATCTAGGCACAAAGTCTAAAGTACATGGCGCAAAAGCATTAAGGGTGTGTCCAAATACACTTTTGCTATTTTAAGGATGAAAAAATATGCTCTGTGCCTCTGCGCAGGGTCTAACAGGGTTGTGCTTATTATCCTAATGAGTTTTGAGTATAACATTAAACCAATAACAGTCTCATCTCCCATTCCCTTTAAGAGTCAGTTGCATCGCGTCATGGTGCATTTGCTATTTACATAGCAGACTTTGTCAGTGGAAAAACTGAACGCTTCACTAGCAAGAAAACAGTTAAACAGACCATCTGCAGAGTGAGGATAAAGAAAGAGCCTACTCCATTCGGCCTCTTTACTTTCTCTTTACTTTACTTTTACTCTTTGCTTTACTCTTTTACTTTTGTGAATAAGGAAACTGTGTTGTACGCACTCTACTGAAGACATCCATTAGCCTACATATTTAATTTCTAATTATAATAGTTATTATATTTAATAACTAATTTCCAGCAAACGAATAAATGAACAATAATTACGAAGTGTGGAGTGATATCCAAACACAGGTCCTATTCTTATTCTTATGCCCCATATGGTGCTGCAGAAGTCTCCAAAACCTGACAAGGTGGACAAATCTAAACTTGCTTTAATTAAAGCAAATATAAATATGCATATAATAAATGATACTGCTAATAATAATGATAACATTATACAAATTGAATTCGAAAATGAATAAACTGGAAAAAAAAACCTAAGGTGAAAAAGGCATAGAGGTAGTGGTTTTTATATTTATGTAGAAAATAATTTTTGAAACATGTTAATCCTTTAATTTTTTTATGTGTAAAGAAATGTGTGTATTGCTGTACATTCTGTGTGTATTAAGCAATGTGTAAGTGTTTAGACCCGCATAACTAAATCACTCTGCACTGGACTTTAAAGCAGCTTTCAATTGGTCAATTGTGCAGTCAATTTCAGTTTCTTAAAATAGCAACGTCCCAACAATGCGCCTCAACACTCCTCCTTTATAGACCAGCACACCTATAAGTCCACAAAGTAGTGCAAATGGATGTGTTTTTTAAACAACGTGGCGCAAAACGTAAAAATTACTGTTGCGCTTGTCTGAAAATAGCAACAAATTGCACCAAACACATCTTGCGTCTTATTGCAAAATCTAAATCTTTATCTAGTTTATGTTTAGCAAAAGTTGAGTAATTTTTTAAGGTAGATTTAACAAAGACGATTAATTATTTAATATTATATGATGAAGGTCATCCAGTGTTATTTTAATATTTCATTTTCATTGTCTGTACAATAATACTTTTTGACTCCCCTGAAAAAAAAACACAGTTTATTTTGTTCTATTGTATTTTCCATGTTTATAATTAGTTTTTCTTTATGCAGAAGATGCATTTTGTTTCAAAATCACCTAAAAAAATTTTTTATAAAACAGAGCTATTAAAAAAATAGAAATATGGTGAAATCTTTCAAAGTATCAAAGGAAAAAAAACATTGCAATGTTCTAGTTAGGATGTCACACAAGTCCTGGTTACTAAAATTAAGATATTTTGCTAGCTTGAAAAATATAATTCCCTAAAGTGTTGAAGTTTCACAAAGCTGTATTTCGAAAGCACCCATGGCCAAGTCAGTTATATCACAGCGGAAATCAACAAAAGTTCCTCACATACCAGAAAATCCCTGAGCAAAGCATAATCTTCCTTAGCTTTGGCGTCCTTGCTAGATCAAGGTAGGAATGGTTCTTGTTGGAGTCCTCAGCGATGGTGATTTTCTTCAAGCTCTGTTGATTATAGTTGACAGCTAGATGTTACATCTAAATGATAAATGATGCAATCAGAATAAGCTAAGCTAGGTTTACCTCAATGTCTAGTTTTTTTGTGTAACTGTACTTTCCATTCATCTTCGCACAGTTAATGAGATACTTCTGCGCCTCTTCCACTCTTCCATTGGCCAGCAGCCATCTTGCTGACTCAGGAATCCACCTTTGCAAGATGCACAGGACAATAATATGAATGTATGTAATAATAAAGAAGTCAACACATTTTCTTCCAACAGATTATCTTTAAAGTCCTTTCAAGAGCTCAAACTTAGCTGATGATTGATTATAAAGCAAGTTTGGCATGCTGTCCCGGGAGAGAGCCCTGAGCTCAAAAGGTCCTTGAGCCCTGGGCTCCCTCCCGTTTGCAGGGCGAGAGGGGAGCTCTGAGCTCAGGTAGATCTCGAGAACTCCCCCTTTTTGATGAAAGCTGATGATAGAAAATGATTGCTATGAAGAGATATGCTGCTGGAGGAGAGTTTGACTGTAGTGCTAAATTTAGATCGATCAATTAACTTGTAGTGCATGTTTTTGGAATGTGGGAAGAAACCGGAGAACCCAGGGGAAACACACGCGAGCACGGGAAGAACATGCTAACAGAAACGACAGCCGGTCTGTTATAGGACTAGAACCGGTGACGTTCATGCTGTGAGGCAGCAGTGTTAATCACTGGGCCACCGTGCCGCCCTATGAAAGGAAAGGTGGAGGAGTAGGGGTGGAAGGGGGGGATTCTTCAAACGAAGATGACTGTAGTGAGAAACCCTGGCTGTTTATAGTGGGATAGTGGGTTAGAAATCGTCTGATTGGTGGATCATACGTAGTTAATGCAGAACACGCTGTGTTTAATCATAATCACGTGATCCTCTCGAAATTAGTTTATAATTAAACTTAACTTATTATTATCTTAATGACATGCACAGATGAATTGTTCACCACAAAACTAGCAATGTAAGCTAACAAAATCATATGGTTAGTTTTGATTTCATTTCTATTTTAACTGTTTGTATTTCTGATACACAGTTTTTTGGTCTAATAGCCTATGTTTTTTTGTTTTGTTTTGTTTTTCACTTGCAGTTCCATCACTCACCACCAGGCTATTATGCCAACAAGACAGGGTGACGTGACCACCAGGATGAGGTGCCTCCAGTCTCTGATGAGATACGCCAGAAGAGCTAAAAGCATGTTTCCAACGCTCCAGCCAAGACTGATGATGGTACCCGTGAACGTGCGATGCTTAACATCTGTCCATTCAACACCTGCAGATTTAAACAAGGTATTAAATGCCATGCAAAATGATCAGTCTCACTAAATGAGCATATTAGAATAATTTCTGAAGTATCATGTAAAGAATGCTTTAACATGTGTTAACATAGAAAACATTTCTTTTAAACAGAATTGTAATGTTGGTTAGGCTTCAATACACTTTAAGTGAAATCGAAGAACGAACTTTTCTGACCTTATTTAAGTCAAAATCGTGTTAGTCTGGGATATGTTTGACGATTGATGACGCAATAGTCCGCAGCAGCATTTATCTTGTAGTTAATTCGATGCATGGCTTTAGTAGACTTTTTAAAAACCTCTATGGCAAGAACACCTACAGAGCCAGTTCTGCAAAAAAAAAAGGTGGATACTCGATAGGTGGGTGTGGCTATAAGGCTCTGCCCTCTTTTACATGGAACTTCCTCTGTTCAGTCTGTCAAAGTCATAAGTCTTTGAGTAAAAACATTAACACTGAAGAAGATCTTATTATTAGAAATTCAAGTGTGACACTAATGGAACGCAACACTAACACTCCGTTTAAAGCCGCTTGCCTAATCTGTTGTATAAAGTGTAACATAAATTAGTCTGAAATTGATTGGAATGATAAATTGCAAAAAAAATCCACATTGTTATTAGCAGATGCTTTTTTTTTTTTTAAAAAAGGAATAGTTCACACAAAAAGGGAAATTTTTCCGTTCATTTACTCACACTCAAGTGATTCTAAACTTTTTCTGTTAAATGCAAAAAAAACATGTTGAGGGGAAAAACAGCTATTGATATGCATAGGAACAAAATACTATGGAAGTCAATGGCTGTTTTTTGTGTTCAACAGAAAAAAGGAAGTTAAACTGGATAGGAAGTCAAGGGTGGGTAAATGATGGCAGAATTAAAAAAAAAAATTGGTGAACAATCCCTTTCCAACTTTCACTCTCGTTGAGTTTTAATGCATATAAGGAATACTGAAGCCTGATTTGTTCACACAGAAGGGGGGGGGGGGGGGGTCAAGCTCTATATACAGTAAGTCAACCTAATAAACAATTCATCATATTATTCTCATTTACCCTTAGGGAAATTCTGATATATAGCCACTTCACCTGTTGTTTCTTATCTCTGCATTTTACATATAAAGCATGTATACTTTGTTATCAAATATTCATGTCATATTCAGCAATGTGGATAATCAGTGTTTTATTAAATATTATTAATGAATATAATTTAATTAACATTAAAACTTCTTTTTACCCATGTACAAAAATGAACTTCCCACTTGAAAAAAGACTATGCTAAATTCTATACTTTAATTAATCTGTTGAAGTATTTTTATAACTGCTACGGTAATACAACAAATACAGTAAAATAAAGACTACTAATAAAGAATACTATACCATAATAGTTTACTGTAGTAAAACTAAACTATACTACAGTATTTATTTTTATAGTCCACTAGTTAATATTATAGCATGTTGTAGCATTTATTAACAAAGCGTAAATAAACACTGTAATATATAAAGTATAATACATTGTACTATACTGTGGATCAAAAACACTATAGTATTTACTATAATTTACTGTAGTATTTTTTTATGTGGGAAGTTTATTTTGGTTCTTTGCCTTGTTAATTAATATAATACTATAATTAACATTTATAACTC
>CAIGQZ010032461.1:13548286-13561123 GCA_903798205.1 Danio tinwini | reverse complement strand
ATAATTAACATTTATAACTCTTTTTACCCAAAACAAAGTATGAAAATAAACTTCACACATGAAACAATACTATAGTAACTTTTGGTAAATTCTATACTTTAATCTGCTGAGGTAATTCTATAATTGCTAAGGTAATACAACAAATACAAGAAAATGAAGGCATATCATACCATAATACACCACAGTTTACTGTAGTACAACTAATTGTATTTAAACTAATAGTAATTGTATATAAACTATTATAGTATGCTGTATTTATTAATAACAAGGCATTTTAAATAAATACTACATTATTTACAGTATAATATATTTCACTATAGTATGGTTCAAAAACACTATAGTATTTACAATATTTTACTATAGTACTTCGTCATGTGGGTTCGCTGGGAATATAATGGAGCCTTTTTCAACCAAACTTAGACAACATGTATTGATGGATCATTCACAAGAAAATAAACAGACACTTTTTAGCTAAAAAATATTTAAAAATGAAAGAAATGAGAAGGGTTTTAATACACAGGGCCACAGTGGTGATGGACATCCCGGTCAGGGCAAAACCACACAAGGTTCTTGCAATAGCGAACATCACGTAAGATGTAGAAAAAGCCTCAATGATCCCAAAAACTGCACTGCTCACAAAGGAGACCTGAATCATCGGCTTACGGCCAAACCTGTGGAGAGATATAAAAGATATAATAATAAACCACACAGTATGTCTTAAAAGAGCATCTTAGAAGATGTGAAAATCCATTTGGAAACAATGTACATTTTTTCAGTATTTCTCTGTACACAAATAGCCTAGAGAAATCAGTTCTGGATGACTGTTTAACTGTAGCAGATTAACAGATTATGAAGAACTGTGTTGCAATAGCAGAGAATGATTATGCATCTGTGCAAGGAAGTTATGCAGAACAAATCAAGGGGAATGAATCGTTTTTCAGCTTTAGACATGTGAGGAAAGACACTTTATTCTTTATATGAAGAGAAATCATGTGACTGGGTTTAAGCCTAAAGGATTCTCAGATGTGATTTATGAATGACAGTAGAAAACAATTGGTCATAAGTGAAACGCATGGAGCAGATGATTCTAAAACCTACTACCACTACTACTAATAATTAAGAAAGAAAGAAAGAAAGAAAGAAAGAAAGAAAGATGTATATTCACTGTATATAAAACATACTTATCTGACAACTGGCCAAATACGACAGCACCGAACGTTACTCCAATGAAGAAAAATGTGGCGAGGGCTTGATTTAGCTTTTTATTGTCACATACTAAATCCCACTGGAAAAAAAGACAGATGAATATAACACATAGTTAATTAAGCAAGGTCCTTGCAGATTTCTTAAAATACAAATAGATGGACATTAATTTTGCTGTTGTAATTTTTATACATTGTTTCAGGGATTTAGATCATACCAGTGAAATCAAAAGTCATAAAAATGTGTAAATTGTCATTTATTTACTAAAATTAAAAAATATTTATATAAATAACAGCTTTTTTCTTTTGATTTCTTTTTTTTATAATTAAAGAACATATTGGTTTGATAAAATCCATAAACCTAAATTAAATAATTAATTTAATTAGAATTAAAATCATTATAATTAATATTTACATAAAGCATAATTAATTATTTTGTTATTATAAATTTTTATTTTTATAATTAATTAGAGTGCATTTAGTGAATTAAATCCATAAGCAGCATTTAAATCCATAAACAGCATTTTCTAATATGTAACTAAATTAACCTAAATTAAATAATTAATTAAAATATAATAAAGATAATTATAATTAATATTTACCAAATTATAACATAATTATTTTATTATTATTAATTAGTCATTCATTCATTCATTCATTTGCTTTTCGACTTAGTCCCTTTAATAATCAGAATCAGAATCAGTTTTATTGCCAAGTGTGCTTCACACACACAAGGAATTTGTTTTGGCAACAGAAGCTTTCAGTGTACATAAAGTGACGAGTGACAACACAAAATTAAATACAAGAAAGAAAAGGCAATAAACATTAAACAGAGATGCAGTCAGTCAAAAAGATCTGGATGTTGAATGTATGTACAGATATGTTGTAAATATACAGGTTATAAGGTGCTGTGTACAAGTGCGTATGAGAAAGTATTGCACGTTTATTGCACAGTAGGGGAATATTTAACTGTTCATGAGGTAATCTGAGGTCGCCACAGCGGAATGAACCGCCAACTTATCCAGCATATGTTTTACACAGTGGATGCCCACGCCAACATGGAGAGAACATACAAACTCCACACAGAAATGCCAACTGACCCAGCCGGGGCTCGAACCAGTGACCTTCTTGCTATTAGGTGATTGTGTTACCCACTGCGCCACCGTGCAGCCAGCTTAGTCCCTTTATTAATCTGGGGTCACCAGAGAAGAATGCACTGCCAACTTATCCAGCACATGTTTTCACGCAGCAGATGCCCATCCAGCCGCAAGCCATCAGTGGGGAAACATCCATGCACACTCATTCACACACATACACTACGGACAATTTAGCCTACCCAATTCACCTAAAGCACATGTCTTTGGACTTGTAAGGGATACCGGAGCACCTGGAGGAAACCCTCGCGAACACTGGGAGAACATGCAAACTCCACACAGAAACGCCAACTGACCGAGCCGAGGCTTAAACCAGCGACCTTTTTGCTGTGAGGCGATCGTTCCACCCACTGCGCCACTGTAACGCCTATTATTAATTACTATTTTTATAATTAATTAGAGAACATATTGGTGAATTAATCCATAATCACCATTTAAAACCATAAATGGCATTTTCTAATTACATAATTAGAGAACATAATGGTTTAATAAAATCCATAAACCTAAATTAAATAAATTATTTAATAATAATTAAATTAATTATATGAATATTTACATAATTATAACATAATTAGTAATTTTATTATCATTATTTTTTTATAATTAATTAGAAAGCATATTGGTGAATTAAGTGCATAAACAGCATTTAAATCCATAAACAGCATTTTCTAATATTTAATTTATTCAGTTTTACAAAAAAAGCAGATTTCAAACATGTTAGCTTTTGTCATTTCTTTAAAAAACATATTAGTCTAATACACTGGTGAAATATAACCCAAACATTATAAAAATTCATCGATTTGTACTGTACATTTATACATTCTCCTTCACATCATTTCAGATCATGAATGCTAGCTTACCTCAGTGGCAGTTGTTGACGTGAACTGCGAGTGATCATATACCCATCCATCCTGGCAGGGCACAGACACATTTGACCGGTTACCATACAATACCGAAAGGTCACCACTAAAGTCAAAGTCCATAGGTATTGTATACATCTTGCAGGAGCTGTAGGAACCGTCTGAATTACGTGGTATACCAAGAGCCACAATCTGTGCCAGTTCCTCTTTCTCAGCACCACTAGCTGAGAACCTGCCATCCAAACGTGGCAGCGCACAATGGTGAGGAGGAACGCCAGAGATGAAATTGTGGAGCAAAAAATGCAACGGAAGGATGACCCGCGGAAGCCATAGGATGTACAAAACTAGAAACTGGAACTTGTTGAAGCCACCGATTTCACGAAGAATGTCCTCGAACCTCATATTGTAGTCAAACTTGAGATGAGCTACTAAGCAGGCTTGATATCTTTTCCGTCTACTTAGCCATCAGATTGTAGATCTTTTCAATGAAATTAGCTTTTTTTTCTGGTCGTTCTGTGGAGAGCAGAAAGGAGTCTGAGGAGATGTGCAATGCTGAGTCTCTATATGTTATCATGACCCTGTTCCCAGTCATGCTTTTTAAGGGCCTTTTTGAGACACAAGAAGGTCTTTGTCTTGGTAAGCTGTAGAAAAAGCGGAGTTCTAGGCCTGAAAAGTTCACTATCCCTCACCTGACTTGTTGGAGAGAGGAAATAGAAAATACATTAGTTCCATGATGATCTCCGTTGAATAAGAAAGTCATATTAATATTTGGCTAGGTTTGGTGAAAACCTAATGCAAAACTATTTTGGTATTAAATGATGATTTATTGGCTCTGTGAGTCAATCAGTTGTTAATTCAGTAATGGTTTGTTGTATAAGTCTGATTCAAACAAGCAAATTTGTGAATCTTTTTAACTGACTCTTCTTTTTTTGTATGTCATATGAGAATAAGATAACATAAGTTAAGCATAGATGTGAAGTAGCTGTGTTGTGAAATCAGCAATGATTCACTGTTGAAGTGTGATTTGAAGTGAATTTGTGACTTATTCATTCATTCATTTTCCTTCGGTTTAGTCCCTTATTTATCAGCCGAATGAATCACCAACTATTCTGGCATATGTTTCATGCAACGGATGCCCTTCCAGCCGCAACCCAGTACTAGGAAACACCCATACACTTGCATTCAAACATTCAATTTTGTCAACCAAATTCGCCTATGTCTTTGGACTGTGGGGGGATCCGGAGCACCTGGAGGAAACACACACGAACACAGGGAAAACATGCAAACTCCACACAGAAATGCCAACTTGCCCAGCTGGGACTCGAACAAGCCAACTTCTTACTGTGAGGCAACATTGCTAACTACTGAGCCATAGAGCTGAGGGGAAGGGCTAGTTAGCCATTGCAACAGAGATTTTTCAGGACCACAATCAAAACAAAGCGGTACAAAAAATTCCCAAAATACACATCTACAACAGCAGCATGGCTGCACACAGAAGTAAAGAGATGCACAAATTAGTATTTTTGTCATTATTACAAATTTTTGACAACAAACAAGCATATGTTTTATTTCATTCATAACGACGTTTGAGTTTTATGTCATGCTTTTTAAAAAAAATGCTAAAATAAAAAACGCTAAATTTGGCTATCTATAATCCCTTAATAATAATAATAAGTCCTGTATAAGAGTCCCACACCATTCTGTCACTCGATGACACTCAAATACCCTGTCAGAAAAGTCTAGTGGCTGGCAATGGCCTTTTTACAGTGTCTGGTATAATGTTAATGCTGTTTTTGTGTGTTTAAAATAGATGAATATGGCCACTGTGTAAATGCACAGTACAGTTACGATATTATTGCAGCATTATATCATTATGATAACATGATATCGTTGCCTTCAGTGATTTCCTAAAGATAAATACCAAAAATAACACAACTGGAATAACTACAGCAGTCTCGATCGTCAATCTCATATGTAGCAAGAGATCGCGATGGCATATGATGATGTGTGCAGATGTTGTAGTCCCATTTATTAGGGGTAAATTTTGAAGCCCTTCTCTTTTACACTCTGTTTCAAGGGCCAAGGGGAAAGGGGTAGGGGTACAAAAATAGAATTGGGATTGGGCCTTACTCTTTAGATAAGCTTGACATGGTTGTGTTGTTGAATGAAATATTAAATGAAACTCTCAGAAGGGCTTCAACTGAATTTTCTACCAAAGGGGTTTGGTTCAGAAAAGAGTACAACCCTGTTGCAGTTAAAAGTGTTTCTGAAAAGGATGTGAAATGCTTTACTTGAAAAAACAACAACATTGTAACACCGTTAAGATCATTTTAAGATCATTTTATGCTCCTTGTTCCAATAAAATCTTGACCAACATCTCACCATTGTAATAAAAGCAAAAAAAGTGGGAATTGTTCATTTAGAAATAATCCGCAATGACAGTTATGACTGTGTGATTTCTGCCATGCTTAAAAAAACAAGACTCTGTGTGGAACCCACAATAAACTCCTTTAACAAAATGAAAACCCTAATACTTATCCACCATTTCCTTTGCCTGATAAAAATAAAGAAGTCTCTGCAAGAAATACTGAAAAGAATATGTACAAGCATACAGCAGTTTCATCAAACACTTGTAACAAGCTAAAGACAAGGCATGCCCATCATCACAAGGTTTACAAAGAGGGCCGAGCTGCAGACCAGAGAAAATTTGTGCAATTTGTCATGAATATGTGGCAGATTTCGTAACTTTCTGTGTGTCTGGTGGTTTATAATAATTTGTGCTGGTTAAATAGAGGTATTATACTGTATGATTCTTTCAGATGATGAATTAATTCCTCATCATTGAGTGTCAAGGGTCAAAGACAACTTGGCGTCTAACTAATATTAAGGTACACCTTTAAAAACCATATATTAAATGGAATATGCACAACAGAACGACATGTATACAGTATAGCACCATGTAAGCTAATGTGACACTTCCTCCTTTATATTCCAAGACACTTTCGTTAATGGGAAAGTTTTACATGGTTTTGATTTTATAGTACAACATAAAATGATTTGGTGTAGGATCCACAATTTGCACGATCCATTAGTAAGAAGGTTAAATCAATTAAAAAGATAAATTTGGTCAATAGGCCGGGTTACATTTTGAGGTGACATGTTCAAGTAATTGAGAAGAAAGAAATCCATTATAGAGCAGTCACAGTGTCGTATCTGGCTGCAGCTGCATTGTTGCTTGTGCTTTTTTCCTTTTTAACAGGAACTGTGTTTTTTGATTGAGCAGAAGCTTTGGTTCGATTCCTGACAGTTGTGTTGGTGGCTTTGTTTGGTGATGGTTTGGCTTCCTTTGCAGGATCACTGCAAGTAGTAGTCCTAGACTTCACTGGGAGCTCCACAGTGGTTTGGAGGGCAAACGGCTGCTTGCGGGATTCAATAACAGCAGTTCGCAAGTGTAGCCTATGGGGCGAGGGACTAGCTATACGGGCTGAAGAGAAAGTGCAGTTTGCGGTGCTTAAGCTGCGACGGGATGCCGCAGGAATACAGGAGAGAGGCATGCGATTGCTTCCACTTGGCATGGTAGAATGGGACAGAGTTGATTTTGATCTTGCATGAAGTGCTGGAGCACTTGATCCTGATTGTGACGGTACTTTCGGGCTAAAGGGATTAAAACAAAAATACATTTATTGCATCACATTGTTGCATCCTGTGTTGTGCAAAATTTTGAAAGAACTTGTTGCTGAAAAACCAGCATTGCTTATCATTGCCATGAGTTTTGTTTACATGATAGGATCAGTAGGACACTGGTTGACAGTCACCAGCACAAGGTATGATGGTTTAGGTGCCATTTACACTACTGCTTTTGTTTTAAAAAGCATGTTTTGTAACAGTGTCCACACTACTCCAGCATATTCGATTATGAAAACAGGGCGTTTTGAAATTGCTAAAGACCCCATTTTAGTTTGGAAACTCTTGTGTTGTGTTGTGTTGTGGCATGGATATCCACAATAACTCTATGACTGGTCTGCGTATCATGACCATCACACAAAAGGTAGACTGTAAGTGAATGTGAGACTTTTGGGCAGTGTAGTGTGGATAGATATCATTTTCTGAAATGCAATTAAACACCGGTGTGGACATGGTGCATTTTCATTCTAAAATGTCATTTTAAGATGTACAGTGCTCAGCATATATAAGTACACCCCTCACAAATCTATCTTTTAAATTCATATTTTTAATTGGAGGCTATACAATATTATATTTGTGCATATACATTAGATTAGTCAGTACTAAAGCCAAATCGAGAGCTTACCTAACAAAATAACTTACGATAACGGACTAAAAACTAGTACACCCACATTTATTATCTTTCAATTTCTAAATATGTTTGGTGACTAAAATATTATTTTAATAAATATATCTGTTCAATAAATCTGTTTTGTTTAAATGCACCAAAATACATTGCCTACATTCACTGAGAAATGGATAAACATATTCATTTTCAAATGGGGTGTACTCAGTTATGTTGACCACTGTAAATGCAGCCGTGTAATTCGCACCTTATTTGCTGGGACCAGCATGGAATGCAGTTTGCTGGTCACCAACATAAGGTATGTTTTATATCAGGGGTGACCAACCCTGTTCCTGGAGATCTACATTGCTGCAGATTTCAGTTGCAACCCATATCAAACACACCTGCCTGTAATTATCGAGTGTTGTCCAGTTACTAATTAATTGGTTCAGGTGTGTTTGTTCAGGGTTGTAGCTGAACTCGGTAGGAAGGTAGATCTCCATGGGATGCTGGATGTTGGTCGCTGTCCCCCAAAATGGGGCAAGCAACTGGTCTACCAACAAGACCGGCACTATACAAGCTCTATTATACACCTGCCTAGACCTACAAAAAAAGTTAAGCTCCCTTTAAACTCATAGATGTGAATTTGAATTGAGTTGGCAACATCTTATATGAAAAATTTTTATGGAATTTTAACTAGAACAGCAAGAAAAGGAATACAATACACATGCTTTAAATTTGATTCTAAATAGTGCACAACCTTGTCTTTCAAAAGTGTTCTTAATAAACATGTAACATTTCATTATAATGAGCTAGACTTACCCATTGCTTGCTTTTTGTTCTAATTTTGCAGCTTCAGGTTGGCTCAAAGGAGGTGCAACAACTAGTTTAGTCGAAGGCTTCCTTATTGGGGTGACTGGTCGAGGGATCCTGCTGTGCCAGCCTGTTTGGTGCTTTTCCTCAGCCTCCTTCTTGAGCTTGTTTAGGGAATCATCAGATTCAAGAATATCTTCCTCTGAGCCTGTAGTAGAAAGTGTCTCTGAAGGTCTCTTGGGCTCATCTCCAGAAGATAACGAGGATGAAGTCCTGGAATTCAGTCTTATCCAGCGACCCTGACGCTGTCTTTCCACAACTTGACGGGCCAGGTCTTGCTGCATGGCTCTTCTACGCATTCGTTCTTTGGTGGACAGGGATTTCTCAGATCCTGGCTCCTCTTCTGAGACTAGAATAGGAATCCGACTTCTGCTTCTTGGCCTTGGACGCTTAGAAACAATCTCAGGTACTGTGCTCCCTTCTTGAATTTCTTCTTTGGGTTTCTTGTCCTGATTGGAGTCAATTGTTGAATCTTGAATAATGGGTTTCATAGACTGTACACATAGAGGATCCGTAGGACTGTCTTGCTTTACAGTTGATTCATTTGGCAAAGACCCATCTAGGACATTAGATACCTGAGAGTCCTCTGTAAGAATCTGAGAGATGACTTCAGACCAAGCTGCAGCTCCTCTTGGCTCTGAATGGATTGGTTTGTCCTTTATCAGTTTGGATTGTGATTTGCCTTCAACCTCCTCTAAAACTTCAAGAACCTGTGCACTTTTGGAAGACATAACATTCAGATGGGTTGTCTCTGCAATGTGCACAAACGTTTGCTCCACTTTGGAGAAAGGGGGTGATGCAATTGAGGCAGAGGCTACTGGAGTTGTTGAGATGGTTACCACTGGTTTGGATGACTGTGTGAATGGGTCAAACCCAGTTATATCGGGTTGCCTTGCATCTATAGGCCTCTCTGCCTGCTTTATATCCTCTTGTTTCTGGACCTCTGGTTGACCAACTTCAATCAAGTTTTCATTTTGAGGGCCATCAAAAATCCCCACACCCTGATCAACTTCTGTCCTGTTTATAGCATTTGGAGACTTCTTCGTGTCTCCTGGTGAAAACAAAACGAGGGTGTTTGAGACATCTTCTTGATCAGGATCTACATCAGCCACCGAACCTGGTTCTTTTGACTCCTTTTGTGGATCATCAGCCACCAAGGTAGATGGAGCCCCATCTTGACTACGTTCAGTACTCTTTTCACTTGCTCCGCTGCTTGATTCACTCTTTGTGACGTCGTCATCTCTGGGCCCCTCATCTTGTGTCTCAGGCGGTGTGGCTGTGAAGGCCCGTCGCTGGTGAAGGCTTCCTGTAAGCATGACTGTGAGGAAGTCGGCTCTCTTAGCCTGCAGCTTTGGAAGTATATGGAACATCTCCTTCTCAGAGGATGGGGATTTAGTCCTGTAGTCAGTGGGTGATAATAGAGGCTCACTTGGGGTTGGGGTCTAAAAAAACAATAAATAAACATAAATGTTACAGTTCTGCCATATTTACAAGGCCTGTTGTGAACATTTATATTACAATGATTTATTTAGCAGATGCTTTGATCCAAAGTGACTTACAAGTAAGGATAAAAGAAACATTTCAAATCAATATATAGATGCTATGTCAATTACAAAACTGCGGTCCATTCGGAAGGGTCCATGTAAAGGGATTAGGGTGTAGGGATGAGCCCTTCTTCTGCCTTTTTAAATACAATGTGTGACACCAAACAACTCCCCTGCTTAAAGGTTCATCAAAGGATCGATCAGTTGTATCCTTCGAAATTATTTCATTCCATAGGGCCTTTTGAAGTGGCCAGTTTCGAGTACTTAAGTTTGGAACGACACTTCAATATGACGACCATGATAGTTTTCACGCCAATGTGCCCTTGAAATATCCCATTTGGAATGCACTGTAAGTTAAATTAGTATTTTTTTTATTGAGTCCTTGTAATGGAGTGTTTTTAGGAAGTGTTTGTTGCATATAGAGAGGGAGAGGAAAGAGTGTGTTTTCTACAAGTGGCTTGTCAAGCCCACTGACCTTTGTGAAGCACAGTCAGTATTACATAATGCTATCCCAGGAACATACTGTAGTATTTATAAGGTGTGTTGTGCACCCATGAGAAACTATTTGATTTCGGAAAAACTATGGGAAACATTTTGAAGACCATACTTACTGTATATGAGATTAGTACTTCAGAACTGAGTTCCTTCAAGCTTTTATTTTATAATTTCTATGGATTTCTATCTGGCAGCCAGCTCTCTGCAACTCTCACATGGATGCCCACTGAAGCTAAGCAGAGCTGCGCCTGGTCAGTACCTGGATGGGAGCCCTCATGGGAAAGCTAGGTTGCTGCCGGAAGTGGTGTTAGTGAGACCAACAGGGGGCACTCAACCTGCGGTCTGTGTGGGTCCTAATACCCCAGTATAGTGAAGGGGACTCTATATTGCTCAGTGGGTCTTTCAGATGAGATGTTAAACTCTCTGTGGTTGTTAAAAATCCCAGGATGTCCTTCAAAAAAAGAGTAGGAGTTTAACCCTGGCATCCTGGCCAAATTTGCCTACTGGCCTCTGTCTATCATGACCTTCTAACCATCCCCATTTAATAATCACTCTGTCTCCTCTCCACCAATCAGCTTGTGTGCAGTCCGGCGCAATATGGCTGCCGTCGTGTCATCAGGTGGATGCTGCACACTGGGGGTGGATGAGGAGATTCCCCCAATGTAAAGCACTTTGAGTGTCTAGAAAAGCCCTATATAAATGTAAGGAATTATTATTATTACACAACCACCCAATGCATTTATTTATTTTTTCTCAAACTTTAATTTAGTTTAAATTGTACACAAGCTTTTCAAGATTGTCTAGATTACATACGTAAAAAAGGCACAAAAATGTGTTAAAGAATTTTCCATATTACAGCAGCCAGTCATATTTTGCTCCCTCCCCTCCCCCCTCCAAGTGTATCCCACCATACAGGTTTTCTATACAATACATACAGACTAAAACCAACCAGATAACATGCTTTTTTATGTATACAGGATTGATTTCAATGTCTCTTTCTCAGATATGTACATAGTATATCCTTTAATTAAAAAAAACCCTTTAAAATACATGCTTTACTTGGAAATATTACAAGCATACTGTACATTGATATTGTGATAGAAAAGGTAATATGCCTATAGTACATCAATCTAACAGATCATAGCCCATTTACATTACAGACCGTCACTGTAAATGAAAAATCTTGTTCTTAGGTGACTTGCCTGGTTACAAAAAATGAAAAATAAAACTTTCTGCAGCTCATCTTTGAGACTATTGCTGTTACTCAAAGTGACACATAGCTGTTTTTCATTGGAAATATATTGAATACATTTAAATATTGACAACAGTTAGTGCTTGTATTAGCTCTTGTAAGAGCATATCTGTTGTTCTGTTTAACATTGTTGCTTTTCAACTGTATATCAGTATCAGCATAACAGTTCATTGTGAAACTTTTCGCTCTCTACAGCCACGATTTTGCTCAAAATGTCCTTAATCCATCAGATCTCCCTACATAGATTACATAGAATGACCCTGCAATCAACAATATATCATACAACATGCACATTACAGCTATAATACAGCATTTTCCTTCATATAAAAAGTTTAGTTGTGACAAAAGCATTGTGTATAGCAAGTACTGAAAACCATAAAAGCAGTTTAGTGGGGTGTAAATTACTTTCTTTTTGGTATTTCGAAGCATCACATGCAGATTTTCTTCAGGTAGAGATAAACTAGAACTAGAAGGCCTTTGAAAAATAACTGTAAACAGTATATATGAGCTTAAAAGCAAATCCAAATGAAACAAAACATGAGACATGCTAACATTTTGTAATGGGAGATCTAAAAAGCACAAGTATGGAAGAGAGACAAGAAGTGCTGTTCTCTCTACTATGCTTCAATGCCAATTTATTTGTCAATCCAATATTTAGAATATTATCAATTTATATTTTAGACATCAAGTCGATCGATTAGTAAGCAAATCAGTGGTCAATATACAATGAAAACATAAAGGCATACACAAAATTGTCATACACTTTCATTTGCTTTCAATGACCGACTTCATGTGGTAGTCATGCGAAAACAAGGTTTTGAACTGCTTTGTCCTTCCAGCACTTCCTGGTCAACAGACCTGGACAGTCTCAAAAATACTGACTTTTCTTGCATCGTTAATTGCGTTTCTGTTAAATCACTGCTAAAACATTGATGTAAACCAGGCAAAAGCAGATGTGCAAAACAAGTGCAAGAGTTAGCAGCCTGTTTGGGTATATAAACAGTACATTCATGTGAGAAGCCATGACTGTGACAGTACCAGGAATATATTCAAAAACCAATCGAAAACGATTCGTTCTTCTTCATTTTGTCCTAGTACAATTATTATTCACTCGCTGTGATCGCGTAAAGGTGCAGTACACACTCCAAAAGTGATTAAATAATACACTT
>CAIGQZ010032461.1:13530525-13548186 GCA_903798205.1 Danio tinwini | reverse complement strand
ATATATATATATATATATATATATAAAGAAAGAAAGTAAATCATTTTCCAAACAATTAATGAGCATTTTAAGAGGCGAGAATAAACAAATGATCCAACTTTTCTAAATCATGCTTATTATCTCATATTGCCAAAAATCTCTGCCTGCTACCACAACACAATTTATTTTCAAGCCTAAACCGAAGCCCTCATCAACATGAATTTTATTCAACAAAAGTGCTATTATATCTTCTACGAATATACATAACGTTTTCTAGAATATGCCCTTATTTTCAGAAACACGGGTGGATTTTTGAATTAAACACACCTCCTTTTAGACTTCTCAATCTCGAAACCGCCAATTCACATCTTATTGCAATCATTCGCTTTTCTTTGTTCGCCAACAATACAGCTATGGCTCCAATTCGGTGTCTTTTATTTTTTTTAAAGTGCAATAGTGAGAAACAGTACTCATAAGACCCTACCGCAATCGCGCGCACATATTTCTGCTACTTAATAACATACGACACTAAACATGTGCACCCAACTCAATTCTAACTAGGAGGTATTCGATGAGATATAATGCTTACATGGTGCATTAGAAGCTCTACGCACATAAATATATGATTAAATAAGATATGGAAGCTTATTACAGAACACATAAAAGACGCTATATCATGGAAACTGCTTTAATTATTATAATTTTTTTTTTTTGCTTTTGCTTACTCTATGGCTATAATCATTGCAAAAAGTGGCAAATAATCAAACGCAAGTCCTAAAATTTCATTTGCTCAATGACTGTGGCTCATATTTAGTTTAGATAATCAAACTCCATCTTGCCACTCCATTGGTTATAAAAGCATAGATATATTATTCCCTTTTGCTCCTATAATTGCCTTTTTTACACTTAAAACACTTTCATTCAGCTTGCATAACATCTCCTTTGTGAGGCAAAGCACCTTCAGAGCACAGAAAAATACTACTTTTTTGTAACATTGAAAGCCTGTGTATGTAAGGAACATTATGTAACATGAACGATGGCTCAGAAAGTGATACAATACTATTGCAATTTAATTTTTATGTCAAATAATTATAATAGTATTCCGAATGTTGTTGTTTTTTTTTTGCATGAAAGTCTATGACATAACTTGCATATTAAATCAGGGTGACAGAAATGCAACACACATGCAACCGAGATACAGAAAACAACTGCAGAAAAACACAGTGTCCTGTCCAGACGTGATGTGAGGCATGATTACATTGAGTGTTTGTCCTAACCAGCTGTAACAGCAACATCTGGCGAGTGACCTGGCTCATCTGAATAGCTTGAATGTTTAGTGCTGAGCATCCTACAATACGCAAACCACGGTCAAAATGTCTGGAAAAAGTCATTAGTGGACATTGCTTTAGGATAAAGTAAGTAAACCCATTGCTTTGAAAACAATTAGGTGAATTTACTTTTAAAAAAGTGAGTAAAACTGTCACCTTAAAATGAAGTAAATGAACTGTGCGTAATTATAACAATTTGCTTAACAGTTACAAGTTTACTCAGTTTTTAAAGTCAACTTGTTGCTTTTAAGGAAACAGGTTTACTCCCATTTTCAAGTATTTCTTACATCAATTTGGTAACACTTTAGGTCACAATTCATGCTAGTAATTGCTGGCTTACCTGCCTATTATTAAAGCATTAACTGTTCATTAGTAGTTATGAAGTATGATCTTATTCTGTGTCTCAAAACCCAAACTCAATTTTTACCTAACTATCTATAAATAAACAGCTAATTAGTCATTTATTAAGCTAGTAGTGTTAGTTAAAGGTTTGTTGATACCATGAATTGCAACCTAAAGTGTTACTGTAAATTCAACTAATCGCTTTTCACAGAAGGAGATTCTGATTAAGAAACGGTTTCTACTTCTGCGACATCAAACTGTGATGCTGACAATTTCAGACAGTGATTGTGCTTTATTTTGTGTCGCTAAAATGTCAAACGTGAGTTTCAAATTATTCCTGTGTGATCTTATAGCCATATTGAAAGTGACAATGGATTATTCACTGTTAAATTTCACACAAACATTGATTTATTATCTTTTCAGATTAGTCCCTTTATTAATCTGGGGTCGCCACAGCAGAATGAACCGCCAACTTATCCAGTATTTGTTTTACGCAGCAGATGCCCTTCCAGCTGCAACTCATCACTGGGAAACATTCATACACACTCATTCACACACATACAATATGGACAAGTTAGCCAACCCAATTCACCTGTACCACATGTCTTTGGACTTGTGGGGGAAACCGGAGCACCCGGAGGAAACCCACACCAACACGGAGAAAACATACAATTCAGAATAACATTAATGAAGATTTGATAGCTGAAACTGCTGTTTTGGTCATTTTTAAAATGAAAGTCATTTTGACAGTCAAAAAAAACCCCAAAACATTTAGAGGCAAAACAAAATGAATAACCGTGGCTCCTGACAGCACATTAAGATCTTACACTCCAAAAAATAATGTTGTTCCAATGACTTATTAAAAATGAGCTGCAGCAACACAATTATTGAGAATTTTCTGGGACAGCTTAATTGTTTAATATTCAGTCTACTTAAATTTGCTCCATTAATTTAATGGATTTGTGTCGGGACAACATGAATGAACTGTGCGTAACCCTGCATTTTTTACAGTCTATAAACACACCAAAGCTTTTGATTAAAGGTAATAATGTTCAGTTTCATGGACAGATGGATTGTTTCACATCATAAGAGCTCAATGTATCATCAGGCGCCACAGGTATTATTATTTTTTTGCCTTTATATATATTTTATTCGCTCTCAATTTTGACTAAATGACCAAAGACCTCAGTTTCAGTTAAAAAAAAATATTCTTTAATGTCCTGTGAATGAAATCATGCTGCATCATGTCTGATTAGGACTTAATTTTTTAATACAGTCTGTGATTTTTCCTCACAGAGTGACTGAAATGACTAAAGTGCCTGTTCATAACAAGCAGCGTGCATTCCCATTCCGTTCTTACAGCTCCCGAAAAGCTTATTGCATCAGAAAAGATCACATCTTTTCTCCAAATAAATAAATTTATCGTCCTTTTAAAAAAACACGCCTTTCGAATCAGTGTGTGAGAAGAGACTAACATCAGCTTTCCTCAGCTGTTCTTGTTCATCAGTTTGGCCAGCATCTGCTGGATCTGCAGACGAGACACATTGAGCATGGAGTGCCTGCTGCGAGGAGATCCAGGCGGCTGCAGCGGAGCGTGACGTCTGGAGCCCGAGCGGAAGTTACCGTGAGCTGGGCTGCTTTCAGCAGACCGGCTCCTCTGGATGAAGGACGATGGGTACTGCTCCGTCTCCAACGTAGAAGACGAGAAGACGTAGGAAGCGAGACGGCGAAGCTGGTTGGAGCGTGGACCCGAGTGCGACCTGTCCTCATCCAGCTGAAATAAAAGCAGAAACAGCATGCTTTGAAACTCACAAGCTTTACGGAGGAATTGTATTTGTGACATTTAAGGCATCTTCCCCAGACGCATGCAGTGAGGAGAACGCCCAACACTCAGAGGTAAAGAGAGGATACGGTCTCTCTTTAAGTTACACAGACCTACAATGGGTTGCCTGGAAACACGTTTATTCACAAGAGACAAAGCTAAAGGGATAGCTATGGATATTTTGGGGATTTTCTTTTTGGTTGGGCGGCCAACATTGAGAGCCTCTTTATTCCACAGAGGCTGTTTGTTTGTTGCAGATCCACCTCTGGAAAAAAAAAGTGCCGTATGTGTCCATGTACAAGACAATGTGTCGAGAGATTCCAGACTAAAGGCTACTTTGACCGTTTTGCCGATTGTGGTTAAAAAAAGCGTCAACTTAAGTAAAAATGACTCGTCAGGCATACACACGCACAAACACACATGGATAAAAATGGATAAGATGATGACAAACAGAAATCAAAGGAGGAAAAAACAATGAGCAAGTTCATCAAACAGGTACAAAAGGGACTAGCCTAAACTGTGCTTACCGCAGAACACCTCTTTCGCTCTTCTTTTGTGGCTCCAGCAGCAGCCTTGGTATTTTCTTCATGGGTGAAATCATACGTGATTTTGAGCGAAAAGGCACAGTGGGCATTAAAAAGGTGAAGACTGCTGGGAAAATGAGCATCCTTTTGTTTTCGAGGTTTTGGCTAACATACAAAAGAGACAATCCAGCAATCTCAGTTCAGCTTGAAAGGCTGTGACTGTTTGCAGGTAAAACAAAAGGCAAGGGGCAGGTTTTTCCAAACATCACTTGGGAAAAATGCCCCTGAAAAATATGTGACACTTTTTTGTATTTTGCGTTCTGCTTTAGTTCCTCTGAGAGAAATCATAATGACTGGCTAACTTTTAAAACTGCTGGCTTACTGAGTGTAATCTGGCTCACCCTAGTGGTAAAGAGCAACTGGAAAAGTCTTTTCACACATGTTCCTTTGGATTATGAGGGATGACAAACATTAAAATATGAAAATGAATAAGTTTAATGTGAATCAGTGCAGATTTTCTTTTACTGAATGGTTTAATGCCGAGCATCCTAAAAAGCAAGAATGTGAAATATTGTAGAAACACTCAGCAGTAGACCAATCATTTGCAACAACACAGTCAAAGACAGGTTAAATAAATAATTTTTGGGTGTGTGTATGTGTGTTTATGTGTGTTTGTGTGTGTTTGTGTGTGTGTGTGTGTGCGTGTGTGTGCGTGTGTGTGCGTGTACGTGTGTGTGTATAAATGCAAAGATAGATGTAGCCCTGAAATCCCATTAGCAATTGTCTTCTATGACTTCTCAGAACTAGTTTTGTTGTTTTCCTGTTTTTCCATAGATATTTTTGAAGGTGTAAAAAAACATCTTGCAAGGAAAAAAAAAAGAAATCTGGCCTTCATAAACGGTTGTTGCTAGATCAGATATGGTTGCGGCTGGAAGTTAACAAGAATTGTTTATATTATTTATTAAATTTCCCATTTATTGTATTTTATTAACATCTACTCCTACCCCAAAGGTTACAGTAATGTAAAAACAGTAGTTATACCGAGTATTATTTATGTTATTTATCAACTTATGCAATAAATTGTATTTTATTAATGACTACCCCCACCCCAACCCTAAACCCAACCATCACAGTACTGTACAAATATTAATTATTGTTATACAGCGTTACAAAAATGATGCTATATTAATGTGCATATCCACAGCTGTCTCCTATCTAGAGCAGGGATGGGCAAACTCCGTCCTGGAGGGCCGGTGTCCTGCACAGTTTAGCTCCAACTCTGATCAAACACACCTGCTTATAGATAATTAGTGATCTTGGAGGCATTGATTAGCATGTTCGTGTGTGTTTGATTAGAGTTGGAGCTAAACTATGCAGGACACCTCCAGGACTGAGTTTGCCCACCCCTGACCTAGACTAAACACTGCAGCTACCATAAATTAATATTGCCGATTCACTTTCCATTTAAGTCCATCTTGTTCACACTGAGTTTTGCTGCTTGTTCAAACTACTAATGTAAAATGAGTTCAAACAACACAAATCTTTTGTGTTTTTCAAGGACAACTTAATAGTTTTATGTTCAATCCACTTAAATTTGTAAAAAAAAAATTAAGTTAACTTAATTTGTGTTGGTACAACAGGAAGGAATTGTGTGGAATACAGCATTTTTACAGTGTACTGTACTGTATATAGGAGTGACAACAGAATTCGCTTTAAAAAAGTTAAAGGGACAGTTCACCCAAAAATAAAAATCAGCCATTAATGGATTCCTGAAACCAGCCATTGACTTCCAAAACATTTTGTTCCCTACTATGAATGTCATTGGCAGGTGGTTTCTAATCTAATTCTGATCTTCCTATTCATCCATTTATTTTCATATGCACTAAATATGCAAAAAAATACAGTAAAGTATTATAAACTATCTGTTCAGTTTAGTTCGGTACACACTGTGGATTGAATGAGCATAAAAATAAAGGCCATCATATCTTGTTTATAGTATCAAAATGCTATTATTATTATGTCCATATCGCAAGACTGTAGTAAATGCTCATTTAGATATTACATATTTATCCATGGTATGGAATTGATATGCAGTGTGTACAGCATACGATCTTATAGTATTACAATATCCCTTTATTTAAAGCTGAACTTCTGCATACAACAGATTTCCAAAATAATACCAAACACGAAGAATTATCACATTTTAGCAAATCATGTGAAACCAAATGTCATGGTAAGAAAAGAAGAGATGAGGCATGAGTCTGTGTGTCAGACACAGTGAACTGAAGAGAGAGTGACAGACGGAGAGAGAAGAAAGATATAAGCACACACCCTGCAAAAAGTGGAGTGAGATAACAACATTTGGAATTTAAGATGGATGGGTGATATAAAAAGGACTTAAGCTAGGAAAACTTTCCTGCACGAGTCTTTGAAAGAAGGCTGTATTTCATATTCACTCTTGGAACAAGTGGAAAGTGGATTTATTTTTAAGGGACAAGAAATCCCAAATTTAGGTCATTCTCTGTGTGTGGTGGATGAAAAGATCAGACACCACATTCAAAAGAGGATAGAAAGATCTCCAAAGAGGATTACAGGTTTAGTTACATTTTACACTTATATTTATATAGAAATATACTTATTCTGCTCACTAAGGGTACCTTCATTTAGCCAATTCTACAATAAAAATATAATTATAGTAAAATATTACCATTTTGTTTTCTAATTTATACGATAAAATGTTATATAGTGATGTGATGGAGAAGATGATATTTTTTAGCAGTCCAGTGTCACACGATCTTTCAAAAATCTGATTCGGTGCTCAAGAAACAAATGTTGCAAAAAAACTGTTGATATTTTCAAAGTCATTACCATGTTTTTGTTACTTTACCTGATTAAAATAAGTTACAATGTATTTTTGAGGTTCTACAAGATTCAAATGGATGTTTTAAAGGGATAGTTCACCAAACAATGAAATTGCCATTATTTACTCACCCATTTCTTGTTCCAAACCTGTTACAGATTCTTTCTTCTGTTGAACACAAGGCAACATATTTTGAAGAAAGATGAAATCCTATAACCATGGACATCCACAGTATTTTTGGATTCTTCAAAATTTCAACATTCTTCAAAATATCTTCTTTGCTGTTCATCGGAATAAAAAAATTCCTAAAGGTTACTTACACTTAAGGGAGAGTAAATAGTGAGTACATTTTCATTTTTGGGTGAACCATCCCTTCGAGTAAGTTTGATTGAATCTAAGTTGAAATGGCATAGAAATTTTAATTGATTTAACTTAAAAAAAAAATCATGACACCAAATAACTAAAGTGTAAATATTAGCAAAATAGCAAGATGCACTGTAAGCCAAAAAATCTAAGTACAGTTTTTCTGTCAGCTTTCATCATGGATACCTTTTCACATTTCCAGGTAAACTTAGAGCGCAGTACATGGGAGAGTACAACAAATAATTTTTTTACAATCCTATTTACCTGAAATAATAAATGAAAAACTCTACAATGGTGTTATCAAGACTTTTAGAAAAATGAATAAATTGTGTGAGATAATGATTACAGCAACTAGAAGAGAGAAAAACGTCAAATTTTCTGTCTTGTACATACTGTAGATGCTGCATTTCACCTCGCACAAGCAGTAATTTATTTATATTTTTTGTAATTTGATGTAAAGATATGATGAATACATATAAATATACAAACATTAAAAAAAAATCTAAATATTAATATGTCCAAGAATTTAAGATGCTGATGACCTTTAAACAGTTAGAACAGTTTTGTGAAAAGGGTCCATTTTCTTTAATGTCATTATTACCAGATAAATCCAGTCCTCAGCTGATAAGTTCTAAATCATGAACAATAAACATCCTCCTCCTGATTTATTGAATTAACATTAATCTTATCCAGACCATTTATCATCTTCAACATCTCACAAGCTCGTAAACACAGCAACCACACTAAAAGACCTCTGCAAAAAAAAAAAACATGTTATCAAATTGCTCTTTTACCTGGATCTCGTGATCTCTTTACCACCATCAAACCATTTTCGACCTTAACCCACTCCATCTTCAGCATTAGCATGTCAAAGCATGTTAGAAAGGATAATCTTACCTGTCTCTGAGGTCCGTTGTTATCCGCGTCTCTCCGTCTGGGCCGTCCTGAGGGCAGCGAGTGACAGGGCGACTGCGCAGGGCTCTCCATTGATGTGGACTGGCCTTTCCCGCTCCTCCTTGATGTCTCCTCCTCCGTCAGCGGCAGCATCCCTCGTGTAGTCCGTTCTCCATGGGACGTTTTGGTTCTGACAGATGGATCTCTGTGTCTCCTCCGATCATCTCCTTCCTCTAGAGGGCGCAATTCCTCCGGCTCCTCATCCGTGGTGCCGGAAGTGGTAGGTTCGGCTCCTGGAAGGTGGTGGAAGTCTCTGAGCTCCATTTCCTTGTCTATGATCACCCACTCTTTGCTGTCGAAGTCCTCTTCTTCTGCAAGTGGGACCGAGCGGATGAAGGCATTGCTGTGGGCTTCCTGGTCTACCGATGCGGAGGCTTCATTACGGCCTCTGCAGCCGTCCACGGAGAGCATCTGAGCGGGCTGAGAGGAGTAAACGTGCCGAGAAGGAGAACCCAGAATGTCCATTCGAGAGCTGAGCAAAGAGACATTTAGGAAGTAAATTGTTTATTGTTGATTATTTATACGTCAACTATACATGATACAAAGCACACACTGTAGAAAACAACATGCAGGAGAATCCTACAAAAGTAATGAAGAGGTCATTTAAACTGAATATTATTATATTAAATGGCACTTAACAATTAAAAATGCTGGATTTGGGAATTTATTGTGATGTGTTGGAGTGAATTGTAATTTTTGTTTCATTCGTTGAACTACCGATGACATTTAATGTAAATGATTGAAGAATGTTTTGCTGCATAATGCTGGATTAAAACTAGAATTGTGGAAAGAAGAGATATTGAACTGTATTGGACAGTCACGTGATGCAGGCGGTGAGGATAGACGTGCTGTAGTGAGCTCCACTGACTAGCTATAATATTTACCGAAAATCCTCCATTAATTTATTTTACTGATAGAATATGATTTAATCAAGACATTGGATAGTCACGACATGCTAGACAAAATAGCGAAGGATGTGGAAGATGAAATATTGTTGCAGACATTGTGAAGGGAAATTAAAGGCTGCCAAAAAAGAAATCAGTGGATGGCCAGTGATATTTACACTACCTGACAAAAGTCTTGTCGTTAACCCCAGTTGTAAGAGCAACCAATAATAACTTGACTACTAGTTTATCTTTTGGAAAAGTGGCAGAAGGTAGATTTTTCCAATGAATCATCTGTTGAACTGTATTCAAATCATCACAAATACTGCTAAAGACCTACTGGAACCCGCATGGACCCAAGATTTTCACAGATATCAGTCAAAATTGGGGAAAGAAAAATCATGGTTTGGGGTAACATACAGTATTGGGGCATGTGAGAGATCTGCAGAGTAGATGGCAACATCAACAGCCTGAGGTATCAAGACATTTGTGCTGCCCATTACATTATAAACCACAGGAGAGGGCAAATTCTTCAGCAGTATAGCGCTCCTCATATTTTTTGCCTCCACATCAAAGTTCCTGAAAGCAAAGAAGGTTAAGGTGCTCCAGGATTGGCCAGCCCAGTCACCAGACATGAACATTATTGAGCATGTCTGCGGTAAGATGGAGGAGGCATTGAAGATGAATCCAAAGAATTTTGATGAACTCTTTAAGTGCTGCAAGAAAGCTTTCTTTATCATTCCAGATGACTTTATTAATCAGTTATTTGAGTCATTGCAGAGATGTATGTATGCAGTCCTGCAAGCTCATGCGAGTCATACACAATATTATTTCTTTAACACTGCACCATGACTTTATATTCTATACTGTACATTATTTCTGTTGAAATTGTGACAAGACTTTTGTCTAAGCAAAGTCAGACCTTACTGTCCTAATTAAATAATTAAAAATCAAGGCATGATCATATATTTATTTTGGTAAAATAAGCGTAATCTAGAGGTCTTTGTCTTTCATATAAGCCACTTCTGATACCAAATGTTCAACTAGAAGTCAAGTTATTATTTGTAGTTTCTAAAACTTGGATAGGTGACAAGACTTTTGTCAGATAGAGTATACTAAACTGACCCATATTGAATCCTCTATGTCAACATTATCTGAACAGATGACAGAAATGGAAACTAGACTAAGCGCCACAGAAGATGACATAAAAACTGTATTGGACTGGAATGAAACTTACACCAACAATGGCAAGCAGAAGGAATCTTTGGGAACCATACAGTATATAAATATTATGTAAATTGTGTGCTGGTAAATATGTATGTTTATTTTTTATTAGATTATTTGTATTATTATTATTTTTTTTAATGTTTCAATTTATTATTATTTTTATTATCTGTGTAGTTATTGTTTATTTTTTGTTATGTAATTTCAACAGCCGATTTGAATGTTATCACTCGATTGGATGAGCATTACGAGTGGTTATCAGCTGATAGATATGGGCCAGTATGGATGATGCTGTTATCATCCATCCACATGGTTAATCAGCTATAGATCACATACGGGTGCGGCTGGAAGTTAACGAGAATTATTTATATTATTTGTTAAATTTCCCATTAATTGTATTTTATTAATGTCTACCCCTACCCCTACCCCAACCCTAAACCCAACCGTCACAGTAATGTAAAAACAGATCTGGAGTCTTCTCTATTAGTATGGCTGATTAACCATGTGGATGGATGATAACAGCCCCTGCTGGCCCATATCTATCAGCTGATAACCACTGATAACGCTCATTCAATTCGAAGCAGGTGATTTCAATAAGCATATTTTACATAAATATTACACCTTGAGTATTTAAATAGGTTTTTAGAAAATATAATACCAATGTTTTAACTTCAGATGAATTAAGAAATCAATAATTAGAGGAATAATCCTGACAGTAAATCACCACGAATAAAAAAAAAGTGTTGTCAGACCTTTAGAGAATAAAACAAATATTAAAAGTAAAGCCGCGACCCACCGTTGGCCGTAACCGTCCCGTCCATCAGCAGCAGACATGCGTTCAGATTCAGGGCTGTTGACCCGTCGGTACCTAAGCGAGTGAACCTGCATCCCTGGAGAGTCCAAACCTCCCCTTTGTGGTGACACAGGACACACACCTCGGCTGCCATCCTCTTCTTGACCTCCCTTAAGCATACAACCAGACTGATTTTAAAACTGTAAATGGATTAAATGTTTGGTTAGCTTTTAAATGTGTGTTTGCATTTGAGTGGACTGTATTCACTGGCACCTTTCCAAGGTTAATCCTGAGTTTGTTGCGATTGAAGTCTGTCTCCTCCCATCCGTCTGCATCTGTGGGCAACTGGCTGCCATCGGCTGGCCGTCCAGAGGGAATTGGAGGGGCGTTTTCCTGGTCACTGAGGTGCTCGTCCTGTACAACATCATCTGTGTTTTCCCTCGGAAGGTCGCCTGGCATCGGGGTCACATTTATAACCCTGAGGGACCAAGAAAAGAAAGATCAATATTATTTAAAAAGAAGAAAAAAAATTATAATCAAGGTGACCCTGAATGGCCTTGTTTTCGTGGAAATCTACAGTTAAAGTCAAAATTATTATCCCCAATCTGGAACCCCTAGTGTAATAAAAAAAAATGGGAGGTGGAACTGGAGATAGAATTATTAGAAGACATGTGGTAATCCGTTTTAGATAATATTCACTCATCTTTGTTTAAAACATTATACAATTTAAAGTAGTACACAGACTACATTGGTCCAAATTGAAACTAGCCAAATTTAAACCGAATATAGAGCCTAATTGTGACTGATGTAATATTGAGCCAGCTACACTATCTCATATGTTTTAGGCTTGTTCAAAATTAAAGGATTTCTGTCAGCAAATATAAAAATTTCTCTTTGATGCATTAAATATCTATGCAGAACCTAAGATCATTATTTTAATATTTGGTATCATACCACAGTCCTTATGTTTTAATAAAAGAAAGATAAATGTGACTGCCTTTGCTACGCTTTAAGCTAGGACAAAGTACATACAAGAATCAGAAAGTGAAATTCAATACCTTTAAAACCTTTTTCAAGACTCTTTCCATACATTTTAAGACTTTATAACCATTTTTTCAACAGGAAACACAGGTGCGATTTTAACTTACAGTATATTTACTACATATTAATGTAAGAAACTAATTCAAAACTAAAACATTATTCATATACTGAATACAAATCTATTAAATCTAGATAATTCAGCAGGATTCCGGCTATAGAACTGCAGAAATAATGGCGTTGCCTTGATTACTGCAGTAAACAAAGCAGCATGATGTCAAATCTAGCAGGATTTCATTGATTTCATAAACTACTCAGCATCCTGATATTCACAGGTTGAATTCAGGCAAACTTTAGCACACAACCATACATTGCATAATCAAAAATGAAATAAAATTTAATACCATGCTAAATAGCATTTAAGGGCCTGAAATTTCTCTACACTGATTTATCAACTTTTAAGGCCTTGCGGAAAACCTGTAGAACGTTAATATTGCTCAAATGAAAGGAAAAATCTCCTGCAACCTTTAAGCAATGGCTTATGGAACTTCTACACCACCCTGATGCTATATACTTTAAGAGGTTGTACTGACATTTTTTTCACACTTGGCAACCTGTTTTGTTTTTATTCACTTAAAGAAGATGGAGCCTTCAGTTATTTTAGAAGAGTAGAACCTTTCCTTCTTATTTTTACTATAATTTTCTTTTTCCATTTCTTTTCTTTTTATATAAGAATAAAATATGTTTTACTTAATATAATTATTTATTTGTATTTTATTTTAATATTATTCATATATTTTCATAGAACCTTAAAGTATATATTACTATGTGTGAGTAACTATGTGTGACAGGTCTTGTTTGTTTGTTGTCTAAAAAAAAAAAAGTGAAAAACTATTTATACTACATGTTTCATATCTAACATGTTCAATAAAAACACTTAGAGAAAAAAATGATTAGCCCTCTTTTAATATAAATCTTTTTTCAAATATTTCCCAAATGATGTTTATCAGACTGAGGACTTTTTCTCAGTATTTTCTATAATATGTTTTCTTCTGGAGAAAGTCTTATTTGTTTTATTTTGGCTAGAATAAAAGCAGTTTTTCATGTTTTAAACTTTTTTAAGGTCAATATTATTAGCCCCTTTAAGCAGTATTTGTTTGGATTGTCTACAGAACAAACCATTGTAATACAATGACTTGCCTAATTACCCTGACATGCCTAATTAACAAGTTAAATCGCAATACTAGTATCTTGAAAAATATCTAGTAAAATAGTATGTGCTGTCCTCATGGCAAAAAGTAAAAGAAATGAGAAATGAGTTATTTAAACTACTGTTTAGAAATGTGTTGAAAAAAACACTCTGTTAAACAGAAATTGGGGAAAAACATATACAGCGGGGGGCTAATAATTCAGGAGGGCTAATAATTTTGACTCTTTATTGCCAGTAGCAGCACATGAATGACACACTTCACCTTTACAGAATGATTTTTTTATAAATGTTACCCAGAGCTTTCGAAACACAGCATCAGAAGAGAAGGGGAACTCCTTTAAAAGTCATCAGACATTTTTGTGTTCATGGTAAAATGTTCTTCTTGTCCTGGAGCTACACAACCACTGCTTTTCTAGAACTGTGACAGACTAAAACAAGTCACTGACATTTCCATGGGAAGTCAGTTTTCTCTCTTCTAAATATACAAAAAAAGAAGCTCTAAGAAGCTCTGGATGTCCGTGACTGATACATGCAATACATTTATCAGTATGCTAATTAAAACAGTAATTAAGCACAACAAAGATGATAACAGATTCAATCTTGTCTCTTGCTTTTTTAGTTACTTGTGTATTTCAGACTGCTCATGCCTTCTATCCATCTGTAAGGCTTTTATGTGACAACATGTGACAAGTAACCGAGGGCCCTGAGATGCTGTTTGTGAATTATTGAGGGATTTGTCAAGTTCCATACATAAGTGTGTGTTACTGTGTTAGTGAACACAAAATGTTTGTTTTTAACTGTACAGCCAAATAATACAGAATATTCCTTAGTTCCAGTCAGTACATGACAATGACTACTTGAGTAGTCATACTAAGTCATACTTGAGTAGTCATACTGTAATACTAAGGACCCACTGCTTATCTAGTAGCCCATTCTATTTATAAATGCCACAAACAAAGGGGTAAAGAGTGAACACATCTGCATTATGTTTTATATAAATAGATATGTATGTATTTTATTGTTTTATACAGTATATACTGTATACATTCTTTCTATATCATTATATTATTATATTATTGTTAATATTATTTTCATCAATTGTTATTACTACTATATTTTATACTGACTTTTTTACTGACCCCCCTGAATTATTAGACCCCTGTTTATTTTTTTCCCCAATTTCAGTTTAACGGAGAGCAGATTTTTTCAACACATTTCTAAACACAATAGTTTTAATAACTCATTTCTAATAACTGATTTATTTTATCTTTGGCATGATGACAGTAAATAATATTTGAATAGATAATTTTCAAGACACTTCTATACAGCTTAAAGTGACATTTAAAGGCTTAACTAGGTAAATTAGGTTAACTAGGCAGGTTAGGGTAATTAGGCAAGTTATTGTATATCGATGGTTTGTTCTGTAGACTATTGAAAAAATATATACTGTAGCCTAAAGGGGCTAATAATTTTGACCTTAAAATGGGTTTTAAAAATTTTTAAAACTGCTTTTATTTTAGCCAAAATAAAACAAATAAGACTTTTTCCAAAATAAAAAATAATATCAGACATACTGTGAAAATGTCCTTGCTCTGTTAAACATCATTTGGGAAATATAAAAAAATAAATAAATAAATAAAAGGGGGCTAATAATTCTGACTTCAACGTTATGTACACTTTGGCAATATGTACCAATTTATGTTATGCCAGTGAACTGAAATTAATTGAATTGAGAGAGAGAGAGAGAGAGAGAGAGAGAGAGAGAGAGAGAGATCAATAAAATTATGAGTGATGAATTTTTTTCTAAACACCACACAAACACAGATACTCACAGTGAATTCTAGACTGCAAATTAATAAATCCTACAGTATCTATTGTTAAATATACTGCTTATTATTATTATTAGTTATTATTATTATTTATTATTTTATTATTAATTAATGTGCTTTTATTATTAATTTTTTTAGCAACACTACTATGTCGTATGTTTTCATGTTTAATTCAGTGTTTATCATTAACGTTATACATTATAACATTATAAATGCTTTGGCAATATATTTGTCTTGCCAGTAAAGCAAGTTTGAATTGAATAGAATTGAACTAAATTAAACAGAGAGAGAGAGAGAAAGAGAAATACAGAAAAAATTAAGGCTTGTTTTGGGAGAGAACTCAAAAACACTAATAAAAACTAGTTAGAGACATTATTACAATTTATCTGAATAAAGGTTTGGTGTGTGTATGCATATAATCTTTATATGTGTATTATATAATCAATTTTATTCATTGTTTATGTAATCTGCAATGTTTTGGCAATACTTGACAAGTCATGCCAATAAAGCTCTTTGAATTGAATTGGGCAACACTTTATTTTGATGGTCCACTTGAGTATTAGTAGACTGTCTGCTTAATATCTGTTGATACTGCTCCTTAAACAAACATTTAAATGACTATAAAAAGCTTTGCAAGTACATATCAACTTCCACTAACCATAACCCTAACCCTAACCTAACAGTCTACTTATAATCTGATGAGAATTAGTGGGCATGTAGATGCAATGTAACTTCAATTCAATAAACGGACCATCAAAAAAAAGTGTGACCTTGAATGGAATTGAGTTGAACTGAATTGAGCTGAATTGAACTGAGAGAGAGTAGGTGAGAGAGAGATACTCAGAGAGGATGAACTGACGTATAAAGTAGTTGCAAAATATGTATTCACCCTACACACCATAAGAAATGGTTAATGTAAATTAATGTATCTTATTTAAATAATCTAGACTTTTTCATTATTATTGTTGTAATTGTTATAACTATCAAATGTATTATTTTGTATTATTAGTATTATTATTTCTTATTTACTGTATATTTTATTAATTTGAGGATGTTAATATATTACATATCTTATACATATTTAAAATCTTTGACAATACTGTACTAAATGCCATGGCAATAAAGCAACTTGAACTTGAGAGAGAAAGAGAGAGGGGAGGAGGGAGAGAGAGAGATTCACAGGCATGTACATGTGACATGTGATGTGTTCACACATGCATGCATTTCTCACCCGACCATCGCGGCTGTGGGTCTCGTGTTCTGCTGAGCTGCTGTCGGTGTGGTAGCAGAGATTATAGTCTCCATCCCACTTTTCTCCCAATCATAGGGCTCGTTTTCAGTGATGATGCGTTCCTTCATGCTGTTCTCGAACACTGACATCAGGAGCTGACACAGAAAACATACCTTAGAAAAATCTCCTCTCTCTGCAGGATGAAATCCATCATTCAGTATAAAATGTTATTGCTGTTGTTATTTAAAAAAATGTATTCAAAAATAGTATTGATATATTTAATTTTACAAAATAAAAAAAGTTAATACAATATTATGCTAAACTTTATTAATTACATAAAGAGACTAATCACTTACAAACAATATTAAAAAACACAATCCAGCATGCTTCATAATAACATTAAATAATACAAAAAAACAGCAATAAGAAAAGACCCATACTGCACATTAAAAATGTAAAACTTGCTAAAATGTAAGGTTATAAATCCTTATTGCCACAGGAACAAAGGTGAATTTATATCTATTAGAAGAGCATTTAATGCTTCTTAACCTTCTTCCAGAGGGTAACAGTACAAAAAAAAGGCTTCAGAGGATGGGAATCATCTCCTATTACACTTTGAATTTTTCCTATCATTTGCTGTTCACTTAACTCTGCTAGACTCTGCAGAGGCAAACCAATAATCTTGGAGCAAGTCTTGACTAAGTTTTAAAGGTGGTTTTTGTCCAACGGAAATTAAGGAGAACCAGCATAAAAAGGAAACACCTAATATACTCTTAATATTCATTTATTTTATTTTCGCCTTAGTCCCTTTATTAATCTGGGGTCGCCACAGCGGAATTAACCGCCAACTTATCCAGCATATGTTTCACACAGCAGATGCCCTTCCAGCTGCAACCCATTACTGTGAAACATCCATACACACTTATTCACACTCATACTCTCCGGACAGTTTAGCTTACCCAAATCACCTATAGCGCATGTCTTTGGGCTTGTGGGGGAAACCGAAGCACCCAGAGGAAACCCACGGGGGAGAATATGCAAACTCCACACAGAAATGCCAACTGACCCAACCGAGACTTGAACCAGTGACCTTCTTGCCCCGAGGCGATCGTGCTACCCACTGCGCCACCGTGATGCCCTACTCTCTATATAGGTAGTATAAAATGTTCTCAGTATGTTTTTTTCTACACAGAAAGAGAAGAACATACATTCTCCGATGCACTTTCTTAGTAACAGCTTCTGAGTTCTGCTGGAACTTTAATGTGGTATCAAATATTGTA
>CAIGQZ010032461.1:13507084-13519492 GCA_903798205.1 Danio tinwini | reverse complement strand
TTTTTTTTATCTTTCTGATGACTAACGTTTGAAGTGAATCATCAGAATGTGTGTGTGTTGGCCTTGTATGATCTGTAGGACGCTTCACATGTTCACAGTCACGTAGGCTGTGTTACTGCCGCTTCACTCACACTGCTAAATATACAATGTACCACACACACATACACACAATCCACTCTGATATGACCGTCTTTACAGCTTTAATAAATACATCAGTCATGTTGATGTCAAAGTAATGCTGTACAATATCATACAACGTGGCCAACATACGTCTTCAACTATTAGGCTTCTGAAAGATGACAGGGCTCTTCTATAACTGAAATGATTTAATGTTTTACTACAAATACACTCTTTTAGCTGGAAATCAATTTGTATGTTTGCCGTGTCTTTAATATCCTTAGTAACATTGCATTAACTAACTTAATCATTCTACAGTTTATGCAATTTCTGATGAGTAACAGCCTAAAAAATTGAACAAATCAGTATAAGAACAAAAAGGTACATTTTGTAAATATGATTAAAAATAGGGATGGCTGACATGAAACGTTGACACGTTGTTTCAAAACACTGCACTGAAGCATGATCCGAAACACCCAGGTCACGTGACTAAAGGGTTTCGGAACGCCTGGTCACGTGACTAAATCGATTCCTCGCATCGGTCATTTCAGAAGCGTTTGACGTAGAGAATCTGCTTTTGACTGACAGGATCAGAATAAATCTGTTTCATGTAGTCTAGTGGACCGTGCTTGTGCACAGGGTAACTGTGCTGCAAATGGCTTTTGGGTTTGAATCCCGACTTGTACAAATACTCAGAAATTATGACTTTATGTATTTTAATAATGTTACTGTTTTATGGTAAAGTCTAGATAGGATACAGCTGCGGATACTTGCATCAATATAGCCTCATTTTTGTAAAACTGTATAACAATAATATTTTACAGTACTGTAACGGTTGGGTTTAGGGTTGGGGTAGACTGTAATAAAATTGTTTAATAAAACTGTAATAAAACTGTAATAAAAGGGAAATGTAATAAATAATATAAATAATTCTCTTTAACTTCTGGCCGCAACCAAATCTGATCTAGCAACAACCCTGTTTTATGACCAAAACAAGACATATTTATTCACAAAGTGTTCATTTGAATGTCAGACCAATGATAAAACAAAATTTTTTGTGATATTGCTGCATCACCCTGGATTCAAACCCATTATCTCTGTATGCTAGTCTGGAACTCTCACCACCGCACTAAATCACTTGAAACCTCAGCTCTACAACGTGGGGTTTAATACCTCAATTTTCTTGTTTCGGTGCTGAAGCTGTTCCAGAGCAATACATAAAAATGACCACTAGGTCGCTGTAGAGATGGATTTTGAAACGTTTCAAAGCTTCGACACATTTGCTTCGACTGTTTCAATGTTTTATGAAGCCTCGCTTTGCTCACCACTAGTTAAAAATGGAGACTAGCGTTCAGTTAATACAGAGAGTACAGAAAGTATTCAGACCCCCTTAAATTTGCTCTGACATGCATTGTGAGCTGTAAGGTCTTATATAGACGAGTGTGTGGCTTTCCTAATCAAGTCCAATCAGTATAATCAAACACAGCTGGACTCAAATGAAGGTGTAGAACCATCTCAATGATGATCAGAAGAAATGAACAACACCCGAGTTAAATAAATGAGTGTCACAGCAAAGGGTCTGAATACTTTGGACTATGTGATATTGCAGTTTTTCTTTTTTATAAATCTCTAAAAATGTCAACAATTCTGTGTTTTTCTGTCAATATGGAGTGCTGTGTGTACATTAATGAGGGAAAAAATTAACTTAAATGATTTTAGCAAATGGCTGCAATAAAACAAAGATTGACAAATTTAAGGGGGTCTAAATACTTTCCGTACCCACTGTATGTAGATGTTACAACTTTGTTAAACATCATTCATTCATTTTCTTTTCAGCTTAGTTTCTTTATTAATCTAGGGTTGCCACAGCGGAATGAACTGCCAACTTATCCAGCTCATGTTTTACATAGCGGATGCCCTTCCAGCCACAACCCAACACTGGGAAACACCCATACACTCTTGCATTCACACACATACACTACGGCTAATTTAGTTTATTCAATTCACCTATAGCTCATGTCTTTGGACTGTGGGGGAAACTGGAGCACCCGGAGGAAGCCCACGCAAACATGGGGGGAACATGCACACTCCACACAGAAATGTCAACTCACCCAGCTGGGGCTCGAACCAGCAATCATGCTACCCACTGCGCCATAGTGATGCCCTACTTTGTTAAATAGTTTTTAGATTTATTTTTTGCTTTATATTACACATATATTTTATATTTAAATAAAAAAATTATTTATAGTCTGCAAGATCTTTTATTTGTATATATTTGACAAATAATAATAATAATGCTTTACATTTATATATCGCTTTTCTAGACACTCAAAGCGCTTTACACATTGGGAGGAATATTCTCATCCACCACCAGTGTGCAGCATCCACCTGGATGATGCGATGGCAGCCATATTGCACCAGACCGCACACTACACACCAGCTGACTGGTAGAGAGGAGACAGAGTGATGTAGGATATGGTTGATATGGGGATGGTTAGGAGGCCATGATGGACAGGCAAGTGGGCAAATTTGGCCAGGATGCCGGGGTTAAACCCTTACTCTCTTTCGAAGGACATCCTGAGGTTTTTAATGACCACAAGAAGTCAGGACCTTGCTTTAACGTCTCATCCGAAAGATGGTGCACACTGAGCAGTTTAGAGTCCCCATCAATATACTGGAGTGTTAGGACAAACACAGACCGCAGCTTGCGTACCCTCTGCTGGCCTCACACATTACAGCAACCAATGACAAGGTGCAGTACACATAATTATTGCATTTATTTGATCTAAAATAGTCCATTAATATTGGTAATCATCTTTGCAATTTAAAAATTAAAACGTGATATTTTTAGATTAAAATATCGGATCCATTAAAATATTTTAACTCCTACGACTAGACCATATGCGACCGGTCAACCGGATGTGATGTATTCCAGTGTTGTCCAAGCAGATCTGTGCGCGCGAGATGAGAAACAGTGTTTTTTCATTATTTTTTGAATCAGAAAAAAAAGATTATGTTAAAAGAAACATTTCTATTCATAAATGAATAATTTAATTTTTTTATGTTGTCTCCACATTCCCATTCAATTTTTTTTGTGGTCTATGAGTTTCTAGTATCTATTCATTTATTCATTTAACCATGGTGAACAGACGGAAAATAATCGCTCTTGCTTTTGCACTCTTATATTTTCCAGCTTCTCTCCCATGGTGCACAACAACACTGAAAGTTCTGTGCGACTGCCACAAGGTGGCGTATTCCAACTGTCGTGTCTGAATGTCGTATGCAGCGGAAAGGTGGCTTAATTTACAAAACTAACTAACTCAAAATTTATATTTATTTTCATTTCATGGCATACATTTTCAGCAGCAAATAATACTTCACTTCAAACATATTTTTGGAAACTATGCTCCACTTTTTTCCTCAAGATTCGCTCAAGAAGAGAAAATTCAAATAAAAAAAAAACTCCAGTTTGAGTAAATTTCTTTCATTTAAAATTTCTTTCATATGCAAATCTTCCACAATGTTATAAATATTTTGACTGCCACTTTTGACCTATAAATGCCAGTTTAAAATGTATTTGACAGTGTCCAAGTAGAGCATATTTCAGATTTCCTCAAAACTACAACGCCAAAACCCTATTTCCAGAAGTTCAAAAGCTACAACATGACATCAATGACCCTGTCCATTTCAGCAGAGATCTCGCCTTCAGTTATTGACAAAGTTCAGTCTTGTCAATGTCAAAGTGATTTTGATACAGTAGCAATAATACCAAGCCCTAATGATGAGCACGTCTTACCCTGCAGTTTCTTTAGAACTGCTACTTCCATCTTCAGGACTTGTTTGGGCTGTTGCGCTGACTCCACTTTTAACGCCACATTCTCTCGAGTCAGCAGGTCCAGCGCCTCGTAGATTTCCCCAAACCCTCCTCCTCCGATCTTCTTTAGCTGCAGATCAAAAACAAACACAACACAACGCTTCTTCAGCTTTCTGTATTGTATCTGGCAAAACAGTTGTGTTTCTCCCAATGCAAGAGCTGTCAGTGTTTGAGGACTTTATAAATATGCATGCAACATCTATTAGAAGAAGCGTTTGGAAAGCTTCAAAAAGCACTTCAAAATGTTTGCATTTCAATAGCATATCTGATTTTTATTCTCTTGAGATATTGATTTTAAAGTCAGGCTTACAGTTAAACAACAGGCTCGATAATGCTGTAATGTAAATGCTTTTACATCTCCTTGCTATTGCAGATGTGAAAAACCCTTGTTTTATTGATTTACGCTACACTCAAAACATAATTTTTGCTGGTTGTTCAAACTGTTTGTTCAAAATGAGCTGAATCAACTCAATTCTTGGGTTGTTTTAGGGACAACTTAAATGTTTTATGTTCAATGTTTTATGTCCGCATAAATGTACAAAAACAACTACCTTAATCAATTTGAGTTGGCACTATATGAAGGAACTGTGTGAAACCCAACATGTTTTACAGTGTAAAGCTGGGAGTCGATTGCATCAAGAGGAACTTTATTCAGTTACAAAGGAACTAATTATTAATTATTAGATTTTTTTCTTGATATAACGATCAGAAATCTAATGTGTTTCCCTGGATTGGTTGCTGATATGTTTTAGAATTGAGTAAATAAAATGTATGTATGTTTTTAAGGTATTAATTGGCCAAGCTCCGACTTATCTTTCAAATCTTATTACTGTTAAAATATCTGCCAGATGTTAAGGGTCATCGCTAGTGCTAATAGTTCTCAGATCCAAATTAAAGAAAAAAGAAAATCGAGCTTTCTTTGTAGTAGGCCCTAAAATATGGAATGGGCCACCTATGTCCATAAGAACAATTTCCAATGAATCTTTGTTCAGAGGGAAACTTAACTACACCTCATAGAAAGAGCTTTTTAATTGGGAGAAAATTTATCCTATTGAACTTATCTGGTGTCTTGTTATTTATCTTTGATGTTGTGTGGTATGTTGGATATACTCAATGTTGTTTCAGTCTGTTGTTATTTATTTTTGATAATCTACTTTTAGGTTTGTAGAGCACAATGGTCAACAACTGTTGTTTTATTGCGCTTTATAAATAAACTAACTAACTTTTCATTATTTGGATGGTTTTCTTCCATGAATTGGTTCAAATGACCATTTTATCGTTTCTTTTATGACATTAGATAGTTTTGATCAACTGGTTATGGTGAAACATTCAAATTATGGCATGTTCACAGTATTGCTAATTATTAGCTTTACATTGATATTTATATTTAAATGAATAGTGCTTGTTGTCACTGCTTCATTGTGTGAGGCTGCATGCTGGTTGACCAATACTAATGTCTTTTTTACTTTCCTACACCTTATCCATTGGTTTATTATCCAAGTTTATTCCTCGCCACTGTCGCCACTGGCTTGCTTGGTTTTGGGACTTGTGGAGCTGTGCATTGATGGATTTGCTCTTCAGTGTTTGGACTTTCAGTAGTGAAAATTAATCCACACTGAACTGAACTTCAACTCTGAAAACTGGACTGACACAGTTTCGTTTACTAGAGCTTCTATGTTAAGCTGCTTTGACACAATCTACATTGTAAAAGTGCTTGAATTGAATTGAGTTGAATCTATATAATATATAGACAATGAGCATATAAACCCTAATCCAGTCTTATAAACTGTATGATATAGAATTATATTTTGAAAGTAGTTTTGAGCACCAGTCTAAAAACATAACAGATGCATGCATGAAGGAGGTTATTTTATTAGCAATCTAATTTCTCAATAATTTTAGTGTTGTAAATCGAAACACTTATGTTAAAGGTGACCTATTATGCCCCTTTTTACAAGATGTAAAATAATTTTCTGATGTCCCTAGTGTGTGTATGTAAAGTTTCAACTCAAAATGCCTCACAAAAAATGTTTTATAACTATTTGAAACTGCTCCTTTTAGGCTTTGATCCTAATTGTGTCGTTTTGGTGACTGTCGCTTTAAATTCCAATGAGATTGTGCTGTTTTTAAAAGAGGGCAAACACATAAGCTAAGCTAAGATCTGCTGCAAGGAGCTTGTTGAACTGTAATGAGCAAAAACTGTAACAATGACAAGAAAAATCAAGTATGTTTAAGCATTTTTTTTCCTTTTTATGGTCGCATCATGTTGTTTTTGGTTCATTTATATAGCTTTGTGAAGTTTTGTGTTCGTATTTCAGTTTACTTGCACCAGAATTTGTTTGGAATTAGATTGAGATTTGAGACCTATCTTTTTTTTAAAGCCATCTGACCATCTTTTTTTTTTTTAAGAGTTTGCTTTAATCAAACCAAACCAAACATGCCAAATATGAACATATCAGTAAGACAGTGAGTCAGCTTTGCATAAATTAGTTGCAAGCTTCATATCCGCACAATACAGAGTAATGAATTTCCATAAGACAAAGAAGAAAGCAAAGCCGAGATCTTTTGATTTCTAGTGACTCGTGAGTCATCATGTTTATCTGATGGTCAGGAGTGTCACTTGTCTTGTTCTCTCAGAATTCTCAAAGCCATTTGCTCAGACTGAAATTGAGCAGTGATGTGAGAGGATGTTCTTCCCCCTTGTACTGGGAATATTTCAGGAATTTTATCTCTGTGATGGCTTTCAACAAGACAGTCTCAGCGATTGAGGTCAAAAGATCGATTAGCTTTACTGTTATATAATCTACTCAGAGCACAGGAGAAAAGATTTGACTTGCTTAAACACATATATATTTTTAACTATTGTATGTTTACCCATGTAGTTTTTTTTTTGTGAGAAGCCCACATAATTTTCTGAAATGTTTGGTAGCATTTCACTTGAAGGGGTGTTCATAAGACTGTCATGCCATTCGCTCAGTTATGTCACTTTAAATGCATTTTTTTTTTTTTGCGTTTGACATATCTTTGTTATGACAGCTTGACATTACTAAGACAACATAACTTGTCATGAACCTGTCATAAACATGATGGTTATTAGGCCCATATAACTTTTTTAAGTGAAACAAGTTTAATTTGTTATTTAAATGTCTCATTAAAAGTGTCATTACTTTGTCTAAGAAATTGATAACAGTGTCATTATATGCATTGGAATGTCATGTTAAATCACTAATGACATTTTGATGACAAATTCATGTTGTACCACTGTAGTTCAAGGCAAGAAAATATTAATGACATTTTTATAAAATTAATGACACAATTATAATGGTCTCACGACAATAATATTTATGACAGATCTATAACAAGCTATGTTGTCTTGGTAATCTCAAGTTGTCATAACATTTTAAACAATTTTACCATTGCATTTAAAATTACATAACTGAGCAAATGACACTTAATGACAGCTGTCATTAGCATGCATAAAATCTCCTTCAAACTCATGATGTGTCTTATGAACACTCCTTCAAGTGTTAGCATTTTTTTTGCATAAATAATTAATAAGACAAAAACACAGTAAATCAAAATATCCTTTATTATTAGAATTTAATATATCTTTTAAAATGGCTGGTTAATATTATTTAAAAAAAATTAAATGTATTTTTGTAATGCGAAGCAGAATTCTCATTATCATTACTTCAGTCAGGGATTCATCAGAATAAACAGCAAAAATAAGTATAAGGCACTCGAAAAATGAGGAAAAGATATTAAAAAGCCTTTATTGACATGGCCATTCCTTAAAACTGCCACATTTTTTTAAATGCCTTGGACTTATTTTTGATGTTTATTTGAATACATTAATTTAATAGATATTTCATGAAGTATTAAATTAATAAATTGTAGTGCAATAACAATAACAAGCCAATTCATTTTTTCCAGTAACTAATCATTCAATCATTAATTTTCTTTTCGGCTTAGTCCCTATATTAATCTGGGGTCATCACAGTGGAATTAACCGCCAACTTATCCAGCATATGTTTTATGCCCTTCCAGCTGCAACCCATCACTGGGAAGTAACTAATCAAACAAGCTAAATAATCATACTCTTCACTGAAGTGTAGAGTGATTTGTATTATGCTATTTATCATACAGCGTTACACCTGTGTCTCATTGTGTTGTCCTGTAAAGATATTCTGAATAATACCTACCACTTTCCATCGATCTTTGACCATGCAATGAGGGGGCAGAATGTCCTGCTGCTCTGCAGTGCCGTTCATGTTGGCGTTGTCCTGCAGAGCTGGTGCTAGGCACTGCAACCCTGAGAGCACTCTGGCAGCGCCCAGCTTAAATGAGCCATTTATCTGTGAAAAACCACCAAAATCTGTTAGATTACTTAGTCATCGATATCGCTTTCTTACTGCTGTGCTATTGGTCAGTTGAGCTGGCTTTTACATGCAACAGCCAATCAAACTTCAACAAACCGTAACATTGCAAAGATGATGGTTATCTTTGGAATGGTTGATTAAGAACATTAATTATTTACTGATACATATTCAAGAGGTGAAATGCTGGCATAAAATCAGCTTGTGATAAGTGTTGTAATGTTACTATGCAGTTAGCAGACAAAAAAAAAAAAAGTCTAGTAGGCACATCCTTTGACCCACATACTTCCTGACCCAAATACCTGCAAAAATAAAATAGCCACAAACGGCAGAAGGAAAAGTCTAGAAAACACGTGAATGAAAAAGTCCAAATAAACAAACACTTAGGATTTTTCTAACACCACATGCTATATAAGCCAGGTAGCCTATGAAGCGTACAAAGAGGAAATACTGAAAACAGTTCATAAAGTGTGCTGGGCATTTTAATGAATCTTAAAAAGCTGTTATGAAAGCACCTAAAATATTCATTAGCGACCTTGACATTAGCATTTATTAGAAATAAAACATTTTGCTTATTTCCCTACAGCAATGGTATTCAAATCCCACGTTAGGCAAAAAGGGAATGCTAATTTAAAGAGATGGTCCAGAGTGTATTTTAAGGCTTGGTTGTGTTTATAAAGTGCAAAGCAATGTGTGCTCATGCTTCACTTGCAAAAAATCATGTTATTTTTTCATATATCTTAATTTGATTATATACAGCTACTCTGCTAACATAAAGATGACTGTCATATTTCCTAGTTCCTCCAAAAGCCTGCCCTCAAGAGACTCTAATTGGTCAGCATAATGTGCTGTGATTTGCGGATTGACTTTGTGTCACCAGGAAAAGTGTCACACCCCTACAAGCATGCGCTTTTGTGCTGTGTAAATACTGTCAGTCAGAGAGTAGCTATTAGCCGTATCAGTTTATGCCTGAATTAGACAAAAAATGACACAGACACAGCTGAACCTCATGCCTGCTCTCTAAAATAAAATCTGACAAGTGTCTTTCACATATATTCAGGTTATAAGCATGTGTAAGTGTTATGAAACGTTCACATATCTTTTGCGAGTTCGTTATTTGAGATGTACAGTAAAACGCAGGGAAAGCGGACACACATAGAGACACTGCAGAGCTGGTGAAGAGTGTGGGTGTTTACAGCGGTTTGACTGATAAATATGAATTTGTAGCTAAATTGTTAACAGTGCCAAACAGCATTTCCCATTGTTTACATCCTTGTTTACATCCTTGCTACAACATACCATTAACGCTAGAAACTGTGAATGTAACAGATCAATTTTAACAAATACAAATACTTATAAGTTGTTGCTCACAATCCTCAAATTCATCTATTATGATTGGAGCTGCTCCTTCTTTGAGGAGTTAACTGAATCCAGCACTGAACTGAGAGATATTCTGGAAGCTGTCCTTTGTCAAATGCAAGCTGTAAATTTTGTATAATTCTGTGGAACATAATTAAAATTAAATTGCAAGCATTTTTCTCTTTGTGTCATGTCCTTTGGAAGCCCAAATAGAAACAGAAGAAACTCTGTGGAAATAGCAGCATTTGGACTGGATTGAACTTTGAGTGTATTACATTCAGAGATGTTGTTTATGTTCACACATCTACATTAAGCATGAACTAAAGTTTAAAATATGATATCATAGTGGACCACCCCTTTAAACAAAAATTGTGGCTGATATGGATAAGCAATAATTACTTTCATCATCCAAAACATCAACCCATAAATGACTGATTAGCAAACTTACTTCAAGGGTACAGCAACTAAATGTTAAATAGAATTATAATTTGCAGAAATTACTCAAAAAACATATAAAACTATAATTAAAAAAACATTCTGCTTATTAATTACCAGCCCAACATAAAAACAGCCAGCGTCATATAAGACCAATACTGGTCGAGCTCCAGATGTTCAATAACAAAATGTATTTTTCATTGGATTCCTTAAGACTTAAATACCATTGTCCCACTAAAACATTTACCCTAAACATCTACAGTACTATCACACACACACACACAAAAATTAACACAGGAAAAAACCTTACATCAAGGCTTAATTTTGGAGTCATCTTCTATTAAACTATGGTGCAACTAAGAAAGATGCATATTAAAACCCAATAACATGCTATTTGGCATGCATCACCATTGTTCTGTTGGTTAAACATGCAGGGCCCAGCTCGGCTCAGATTCAGTAGCTCAATCGCTAACTCATGCCCAGCCCAGCATCCGTCCAGAACTGCAGTCTCTAGTGCAGCATCTTAGAAAAGTGCTCTACGGACGATCTAGGAACAAACTGCACTATGACATCAGGTAGACAAAGTTCAGCCAAGAAGAGTGACAGAGCGTAATATTGCCAACTCATGTGCCAAGTTACTGACACCTGCACTGACGCACCCTTGAACAAGGAGATTTGAGGAAAACAACTGGAAGATGAAGGTCTGAATGCAGTGACAGGGATGAATGATGTTGTTTACGGAAAATATAAAAGACTGATGTCTCGTTTGGTCCGAATTCACATGAGTTGGCAAAAGAATGTGAGCAGTGAAGAGTTTAATCACTATGTGTTGGTTTCTGAACACTGAGATACAACTGAAGTTCATTAAAGCCAGCATTTCCACACCCTGCAGTGGCCGGTTTATCAGTGGCCTCTTTATTCTGGCTGCAGTATATTGTTGCAATCATACAGTAACAGCCATTGTAGGAGCATGAAGCGTTTTTGTTCATTGTGTCTCATGCTTCAATTATCCACTTTGGTTCCGGAAGTGTTTTTCCATTCATTTATATTTTTCAATAGGGATTTTAAAATGTCTGATTTGAAAGAATAATAAAATGTGAAACGGACTGAGCAGCTGTGAGGTGAATCACAACATCAGACCAAAAAACTAAAACTAAAAATGTTCAAGATTGAGGTAAACAATTAGTTCGCTCCAAAATTAAAGTTTTGTTTTTTATTTATCATTTACCTATTAAAACATTACAATGTTTAAACATTGATCAACAAATATCGTTTACAGCTATTCATTTTAGACACTGAAGCTCATGATTGCTTGCTTGATGAGTGAGAACCAATGAGGATTGTTCTTGCTGGTCCGTGGTACCTTGTTTGCACTTGCATGTCAAGCAGGAATGGCTGAGCTTCTTTTTAACACTGGAACTATCAGTATTCTATACCATAGTGGTCATTCTGACCATTAATATAAGACTGTAACAAATTAAATTTTTTGTTAAGTCATATTTACATTACATTTAAAGCTTTGAGATATTGAGATTTTAGAATTAAGCTTTGAATATGTGTCTTAATATATTATGAAGTCATTACCCTAAAAAATACAATGTTTTTGGTAATATAGCCTATAACTGTGTTAAGTTACTAGGCTGCCTGCGAAGGTGCATACCTCACTTTTGTTAAAGTTTGAAAGACAAGTAAGGTTATGCTTTTGTTATCAAAAAGTATTGTTTTTGTTTGTAGATAGTTCCTTGGAGACAGAGGCATGCATGTGTTACAGCGAAATGTATATATGTAGATATTTAGAAAAATTAGGGTACTATTTTTACTTTGCTAACTCACAAAATATATAAGCAGACAAAATGACTGCCTCTGTATTGCTAGTGTTAAGTTCAGTGATCTCAATGTGAGTAAAAGTTCAAATGAATTATGAAGCAATCTTGTCTAGATCATTTCGAGGATATCCAAGGAATCCATAATTTTGGGTAAACAGACTTTCAACTGATAGAAAGTAAATGAAATAAGATCAGTAGACTAAATGACTACAGGATTTTCATTTTTATGGTGAACTAAATATTTTAATAATGTAATGAAGGAGAGAACTACAATCCCATAAAGCATTGTGAAATACATATATTACTGAAATGGGTTAAGAGTAGGGCTGGATCGATGAAATGGTATTGATATTTATTAACCAAACGAGATTGTCAATATTGATAAAAAAAAGTTTGGTATAAAGTTATATAGCTTTATATA
>CAIGQZ010032461.1:13476209-13497084 GCA_903798205.1 Danio tinwini | reverse complement strand
AGATAGATAGATAGATAGATAGATAGATAGATAGATAGATAGATAGATAGATAGATAGATAGATAGATAGATAGATAGATAGATAGATAGATAGATAGATAGATAGATAGATAGATAGATAGATAGATAGATAGATAGATAGATAGATAGATAGATAGATAGATAGATAGATAGATAGATAGATGAGATAGATGAGATAGATGAGATAGATAGATGAGATAGATGAGGTAGATGAGGTAGATGAGATAGAGAGAGAGAGAGAGAGAGAAAATAAGACAATTAAAACTAAATACTTCTGGAAGCAATCTTGAACATAAGTGAGGGCTTCCGTTTGCCATCTTCTGAAGATCCCAAGTCACTGTCATTGGTTTCCATTGCATCTACAAGACCAGTGTCCACACCATCTCTGCCAAACACAAAACCATGTACATCTTTTCCATTACAATCTAAACCAACAGCAACAGGAAACTACCCAGACATGCATGCATAAAACAATTACTTAAACAAATATCTTTATAGCAGGTCTAAACAGGACTTACTGTTGAACATTAAGCTCCAGCTCCTCTATCTTCTTCTCCAGAGAAGTCTGCAGTTCACTTTTGTCAACTGTATATTCCACCAAGAAGGCCTCCAAAATAAATGCTACAAAGATACTGTGGGGAAACAGCTGAAGTCAGAATTATTAGCCATCCTGTATATTTTTTCACAAATTTCTGTTTAACAGAGATTTTTTCTACACATTCCTAAACATAATAGTTTTAATAAGTCATTTGTAATAACTGATTTATTTGCCATAATGACAGTGCATAATATTTTAAATTTTTTAAGATTCTAGTATTCAGCTTAATGTACAATTTAAAGGCTTAACTAGGTTAATTGGGGTATTTAGACATTGCACAAAGATGGTTTGTTCAGTAGACAATGGAAATTAATATTGACCTTAAAAATTGTTAAAAAAAACTGCTTTTATTCTAGCTGAAATGAAACAAAAACACCTTCTCTAGAAGAACAAATATTATAGGAAACTGTGAAAAATTCTGTGCTTTTAAACATTATTTGGGAAACATTTGAAAAAGGAAAAATATAAATTCACAAAAGGGGCTAATAATTTTGACCTATACAGTACATTTTCAAAAAACAGACTAATCCCTCACATTATGCATATTTTTTCATTTCATAATTAAACATAATAACATTAATCAAATAAACAGTCGCCATTCTTACTTGATTATTATAATAACCACCACAATGTGAAAGATGACGAAGAAAAGTCTGGCGGAAACGTGTGTGACTGCTGTGAAACCGCTGGTCAGGAGTGAAGCAGAGTTAAGAGAAATAATCCAATACAAGGTAATGAACTTTCAAAGACCTCAATCAACAACCTGATACAGTTGAAGTCAGAATTAGTAGCCTCTCCTGAATTATTAGCCCCCCTGTATATTTTTCCCCAATTTCTGTTAAACGGAAAGATTTTTTTCAACACATTTCTAAACATAATAGTTTTGATAACTAATTTCTAATACTGATTTCTTTTTTCTTTGCCATGACGACAGCACATAATATTTTACTAGATATTTTCAAGATATTAGTATTCAGCTTAAAGAGTGATTTAAATGCTAAACTAGGTTAATAAGGCAAGTTATTGTAATTAGGCAAGTCATTGTATTACGATGGTTTGTTCTAAAGTCAATCCAAAAACATGTTGCTTAAGAGGGCTAATAATATTTACCTTAAAATGGTTAAGAAATTACAAACTACTTTTATTCTAGCTGAAATAAAACAAAAAAGACTTTCTCCATCTGTTAAACATCATTTGGGAAATATTTGAAAAAATTAAATACAGGAGGATAATCATTTTGACTTTAACTGTATATTATATTTGCAAAAATACAGTTTGATCATAAAGGATATCATGCCACTGATTAACCACAGTGAGTTCCAGCAGGAGGATGAAAGAAGAGATTACGTCATTGAAGTTGTTCTTGCAGTAGTTGAGTTTAGCAAAACTGGTTGATTTAAGCAGAGGATTCCCACAATACTCTCGATCAGGACTTGTAGAGTTCGGTTCAAAAAACTGGATTTTGCCTTTAAATAATTCCATCCCAACCATGGCAAAAATATAATAGACCACCTATAGGGGGCCAGCAGAAGATTTTTAGGAAGTAAACAGGAGCATTCATTATGACAATGTTTCTCATTATAAAATATTAGAGTAATATGTAGAATGATACTTTTAATGATTATGTCGCTGTCCTTGGATCATAAAAATAAAAAAACAATGAAGAATTGATGAGGTGCAGCCATACATCAAGCACTGGATCCTCCACCCCCACAAAGTGTCCTTGAGGCAAGGTATGGTGCAATATAAACAGATCACCAATGATATTGTGTCTGAGGCTTGACATAGGTTACCATTCCTTGTTCTCCTGCCACAATTTCTCTTTTTTTATGCCTCCCCAAAGGAATGGTTTACATTTGAATGCATTTAGTAGTACATTTAGTATTTAATAGTTAGCATTTTATGCATATTAATGTTTAGTATTTTTTGCATTTAGCACTTCTGTCCAAAGCAGGGGTGCCCAAACTCGGTCCTGGAGGACCAGCATCCTGCAAAGTTTAGTTCCAACCCTAATTAAACACACCTGATTATACTAATTGAGTGCTTTAGTCTTGTTTAATACCTGCAAATAGGTGTGTTGAAGCAGGGCTAAAACTAAACTGTGCAGGGCTGCAGCCCTCCAGGAACTGAGTTTGACACCCCTGTACTAGGCTTTCTAGAAATATCCATGCAGGTGTGTTCTGGCAAGTTGGAGCTAAAATCTGCAGGACAATGGCCCTCCAGGACCGACTTTGGACACCCCTGGTCTAAAGAATGCAATATACACTCATGGTAGGGTAAAATAAAATTTAGGTTCAAATATCTAATCAGCCAATCACATGCCTGCAACTAGATGAGCTCAAGAGGTTCTGTTGAAGTTCAAACTGAAAATCAAAAATAAGGGAATGAAAGGTGTTCAAGCTAGAGGTTTTATGTAAAAGGTATCTATATATTGTTTTTTTTATTATTTAAACACCCAATAAAATATAAAATGTGTCTAAAATATTATTAGAAAATTAGTTTTAATTGTTGATACATTGTGTTAGTTATGTTTTCCTTGCTACTCATTAAGCACATTTGCATGATTTATTTAAATCTAATTGCTTTTTTATTTAAATATTTGTAATAAATTTGACTTATGTAAATCAAATCAAATATTCACGTTGTATCAATTTCATTTTAAAATACATAAATAATAAAACAACTAATTTATTTCTTCATTACTTTGTTCACTAATCTAAATAGAATATTTTCTCTTTTTTTATTTTAATCTTACTATAATTTTTTATGCATTTTTGAACAAAGTAATAAATATTTGGAACTAGTCAATAATGACATATTCACCTTTTTTTGTGAAATCCGTGAATACTCACCAGTATGAGTTGGCCAAATGTAAGAATAGTTGGTCCAATTTTAATAAGTGTATTGATGATGGCTCTGAATCTACAAAATGGAAAGTATTTTTAAAATGGTAGCAGAAAAAAAAAGACTTTTTTTGTATATTTTGCATTTGGGTGTAAGTAACTGACCTCTTGATGGAATCCACCACACGTATGAGCCGAAGTACTCGCAAGATAAAAACAATGTCTAAAACCTGACGACTCGTGTAACCTCCAGCTGCAAATGAACATTTGATCCATTACTTATAAGGATAAAGACAATAAGATTTCTTATAAGATTTGTTTACAGTATTTTAAACTTAACAGCTCTGACATAACATTTAGAAAATACAAAAAGGAGCCCATATACCCTGTCAGAATAACAAATAAACCTCCAACATAACGTTTATTGTGTTATATGCACATATATGCACTTACAGTGTTTGAGTGCTGAATTAATGATGGTGCCAAAGAGTGCAGACACAACAATGATTGTATCAAACCTGTGACAGAAAGAGAGAATAATGGGATTTAAATCATATAAGCTCACACAGATGAAGTTATACGAATTGGTGAGCGATTTAAAATGAGAAAGGAATTTTTAAAAAGTGTTAAAGATGCAGTATGTAGGATTGACATCTAGTGGTTAAACTAGGTATTCAAAATATTATCATTCTTTTATTTTATTTTCGGCCTAGTCCCTTTATTAATCTAGGGTCGCCACAGCGTAATGATCCGCCAACTTATCCAGCATATGTGTTACGCAGCTGTTGCCCTTCCAGCTGCAACCCCTTTACTGGGAAACATCCATACACACTCATTCACTACGGCAAATTTAGCTTACCCAATTCACCTATAGCGCATGTCTTTGGACTGTGAGGGAAACCGGAGCACCCAGAGGAAACCCACGCAAACACAGGGAGAACATGCAAACTTCACACAGAAATGCCAACTGACCCAGCCGAGGCTCGAACCAGCAACCTTCTTGCTGTGAGGCAATGGTGCTATCCACTGCACCACCTTGACACCCTACTAGGTTTTCAAAATATTATTATTATTTTTTATTTTTTACCTGACCATTTCTCCTCAGACTTGACACTCATGCAGGTTGCCAGATTGAAAACAGCAAAAGCAGCGAACACGCATTACACTTTAAACTGCTCAGCTGATGTTTACTTTTGTAATATTTGTATTGTTTGATAATTAAAAAAAAAACTCAAATGGATTTTTATAAAGGAGGCTGCTACTGTCATCCAGAGGTCGCATTTTTAGATTCACATTGAGGCAGCCTTCATGATTGAAATGAAATAAGCTGTTTTCTGCCAAAGCAACCTGGGGTTTAAAAACATAAGTGGGTAAACTGGTAGTGGGCAGGTTATAGAGACCAAAATAAAGACAGACATTCCAACATGGAATGCACATTTTCAAAGGAGAATAAAAAAATGTAGCATTGTTTTTCAGATAAACAAGTATGCTCTCTTAGCATGTTTCCTAAATCGCTGCAAACATAATATGATATTTTAGATGTTTAAAAGTGTCAAAAACCTACATACAGAACCTTTTGATACATCATAACACAACTTCCTCACCAGTTCCAAAACTGATGTCGAGCGAAGAATGCCCGAGGCTCGGTGGCATACAGTTTGAGAATGATTTCCAACATATAAAGAGCCAGAAAACCCCACTCAGCATTCGATACCACAGGGTTCTCCTCATCCAGACCAATGAACACAGCATTCACCAGGATAATCAGATCATAGGCATATACAAACACTCTGAAACCAACATATAATGCAAACAGATGATCATATGGAATGCATGCATGCAACATCTGCATGATGTCATTAAATGTAGTAGGAAATACAAACAGACTTGTTGTCCAGAAATTGTGCATGTTTTAGTATCAATGCAACTTGTACCTGTGATGCACCATCTGGCGGATGAATCTGCTGGCTAGAGATTTGTACAGAGAGGGAAAACAAATCTGAATTGGATGTGCCTGTGACTTCACAGTGATCACCTGGATACTAAGAAGATCAGCCAGCTGGACAAATGCAAACTTTCCTGTTTGAACAAAACAAACAAAATATTGTTAATGAAAAAACTGAGCAATGTGTAAAATGGCTGACAAATAGAAGCAGCTGAGTATCATTCTGACCTATGTGTCCTTTATTCTGATCATCTAAGACACTCCAGAGCAATTCCCGGTGAGCAGTACTGATTTTCGGCTTGACGAGTTTAACCAGATGGTTCCAATTGGCCTGGGTCACCACAGGCTCTCCACCTTCACCCCGGTTCTCCTGAAGCAAAGAAAATGCCCGGCACATCTTGATTCTTCTAGCTTTAACCAGCTGCCGCACTTCCTCCTAGACAACATGACAGAAATTATGTCAGTTTTGCACTACAGGATGGATGGATGGATGGATGGATGGATGGATGGATGGATGGATGGACGGACAGACGGACAGATAGGATAGGATAGATAGGCCTCACGATATGATACATATCACGATACATGGGTCACGATACAATTAAAATTCCAATTTATTTTCCATCCATTCCAATTTATTAGAACTGCACAGTGTGATTGCACAGAGAACTAAATATTTTGCAAAGCTTACAAATGTTTTTTTTTTGTCTAATTCAATACTCTCTGGTATAGCGCTAAAACCAAAGTGCAGCCACACGTCAGCTCTAAAAGCTGGAGGCACCTTTATATTTTCCGCCATGCTCACTCTTGCTTACGTCTGATACTGTACTACTTGCCGTTTTGTTGATCGCGAGTTAGTGACATCTACAGGAGCGGAGGAGGAGGTCGTTTGGCACAACTTGAATCGATATTTGAGGTTGGACTATTGATACACTATTGTAAAAGAAATGATCGCGATAGTTAGATGTATCGATATATTTGCACAGCTCTAATAAATAGAATGACAGTGTGATATAACAAACAACTGAATACTAAAACAAACAAACAAAAAAACTGAATAAACAAACCAACAACAGAACACACAAATTAAAGAACGAACAAATGATTGATCAATAGATATAGTAGAAAACAATAGCGCAATAGGAGGAAAGACAGAACAAATGAAAACAGGCAGGCAGAATGATAGCGAGAATGAATGACTAATAGATAAAAAATAAACAGAATTAAAAAAAAATTTTCAGACAGACAGACAAATAGACAGAAAGAACAACAGAAAGATACGAGGAACAACAGAACAAATGATTACAGACAGAATGACAGGGAGAAAGAATTACAGAAAGACATACCAAAAAATATAAACCAAATGAAAGAATGACAGCATGATATAACAAACAATTGAACAAAACAAAACCAAACTCAGAACAAACAATTACAGAATGAACAAATGAATGATTGATAGATGCAGTAGATAGCAATAAAACAATAGGAGAAAAGACAGAACAAATGACAAAAACTTGCAGTGATAGCAAGAAAAATAAACAAAATGAAAAAATGTTGGAACAATAGATAGAGCGAAAGACTCCACAATAGCATGAACAAATGAACAGACAGACAGACAGACAGATACAGTGGATAGACAGACCGATAGATATACTGTTCATATAGACAGATAGCATTATTATATATAATGTAAGATGTAAATACCTTTAGGTACTTTTTGTAGTTATTATAAACGACAGCCAGAAAGAAGGACATGAAGGTATAGGTGTTGATAACAATATACAGAATGAAGAAAATTGTGAAGTAAACACTGGAGTTGTAGGCCGGCATCCTACAAGGAAAACATTATATAGTCTTAAATAATAAAAGATTCCACAGAACTAAAAACCAAAAAAGGTAAAAAAACACAATAACTCGACTTACATAACATCAGGGCTATTAGCAGTGGTCACTAAAACATAGAGATCAAAAACAATATCCATATAATCTGTGAAATATGGAGAGCCATTGATGGTAAGGAGACCCCTGGGAATAAGACAAAAAAAAATGGACAAGCTGTTTAGAGAGCTATAAAAAACATTTTTAAATGGACACAGATAAATGGAAAACCCAGGAGTATAAATGTAATATTTTTACATTTACCTTTTCCCAAACAATTTAAGAGCCATAAGAGAGAAGACCAACACACTGAACATGAATAAGAAAAATACATAGGAGATCTGAGGCAGTGCATTGCGGATACTCCTGAACGCTCTCCGCAACTACAGAGAGAGAGAGAGAGAGAGAGAGAGAGAGAGAACGGGTGTAAGACTTTAATTCAAATGTAGAATATATTAATATATATATATATATATATATATATTATGTTTTTTTAAATGTTAAACACTCTCTAATCGGAATAATAAACCTGAATAAATAAAAAAGAAATTAAATTATTTTAACTGCATAATGCTATACAGTACTATGCAAAAATCTTAGGCCACTTGTATTTTCACCTCCCAAAAAAGGTTAAAAAGTTGATTATTTCTATATTTTTCTGTAGCATGTCAGTTTGATGTCAATTTACATTTCCAAACATTATTTTTGTCATTGATTGTAATTATACAGTAAGATTATTGTCTGTACAAGGAGTCTGACAACAGCCAGTGCTCCACATAGAGATCTGATCTGATCATCATCTAGTCTGTCTGGAATGACACAAAGAAACCGAACAAACAGAGAAGAATTAAAGCCAGAAGAGCTTTGGCAACATCTCTAAGGTGCTTCAAAAAAACCTACAGTACCTGCAAAGCTACCTGAAAAACTAAGGGCAAGTGTATCAAGTGTTTTAAATGCAAAGTGTGGTCATACCAAAATTTTGATTTGATTTAGATAATACAAGTTAATTGATAAATAAAAAGTATTGATGCATTATTTTCGAAAGCATCCTCATTTCATAGTGCCTAAAACTTTGAACAGCACTTTAGCTTAGCAGGTAGTTTTTTTTTTAATACAATAAAATAGCAAATAGGTGAGTGCACTTAAGAAGCCAAAGACTTAAAGTCATACATGAAAATAAGATACATGAAAATAAATGAGAAAGAAATACATATGCTTCAAGCGTTTTGTCTGTGTTTGCTTACTTGTCGTCCTTCTGTAACATTGACTAACAGAAGTGGTCTTAAGACTCTCGACCATCGAATACCATAGTGCCCTGTCGCTTTCAGAGCTCCATATATAACCATATCTATAAAAGAGAGCTGTGAGATACATAAAAAAATACAATAAGACAGACTTGTTGGACTGCACACATAAACCTTCTTCCTGACTAAATATCTACTCATAGTCAATAAACACCACATTTCCTGGTGATCATAAGAACTGCTGAGAATAACAAAAATCATGGGCTAAAGTTCATTTCACAACACTGTTACGAGCACGTTCTCAGCATTGTTTCATGTTTGTACAGACATGATATTTAAGTTGAATTCTCTGGTGCTACTGTATATGTAAATTTTATATTATTATACACATAAGAAATATGTACATGTAGATAAGTTGATTCATTTTACACAATGATTAAAACATATCATTCAGATTGAAGGCCTACCGTTACAATGATTATGATGCAGATATTTTTGGGATCCTTCCAGAATTTATCTTTTGGTATGACTTTTGCGTAGTGGATTATCCGCACAGTGAATGCAGAGAGGCATATGATCTCAATTGTAGAAGTCGCCTGGACAACACAAAAATACATGAAAGTTACATCATAAGAGTCTGACATCAAGTTACTTTGTCAAACTAGTTGTGTTAATAATAAAACCACCTGTTATAAAATTAATAGTGTTAATTAGTGTTTTATTTAAAATTTATAAAAGCAGATTTTATATACAAAGCAAATATTAAATGCAAGTAGAGTGTCAATTCTTCAATCATTTACTCAGAAATAGAGCTGCAGGATATTGGAAAAATCTAGCATTGCAATATTTTTTATTTCAAGAGTTCCCACTTAGATATGCTTAGCATTTAAGCATGTTTGGCATGCTGTCCCGGGAGAGAACCCTGAGCTCGGAGATACTTGAGCTCAAGGCTCCCGCCCGGTCAATAAGCATATCAGGTGATCCGAGATCAGGTAGGTCTCGAGAGCTCCCCTTAGAAAAAGGGAGGAAAAGGAGGAGATGGGGTGGAAGGTGGGATTCTTCCAAAACGAAGATAGAGCAGTAGGGAGAAAATGATCCATATATAGTAAGCTTGGATCGTTCTGATTGGAATATTACCGATTACAGATGAGAAGCCAGGCGTGCTTAATCATATCACATGCTCCTCTCGAAATTAGTTTGTGAAACTTCACTTATTGTGATATGAATACAATTTCATGACTTAATTTCTCTATTTGCAAATATTTTTTCATGCTATATCAACTGGGATGGTTCTGCAGTGGGAGTGCATCTCCATAAAATCTAATAAACAATCTATACATTTTTGGGGTCCCCCGACACATTTTCGTTGTTTTCTGTACTATTTGCAATACATTTCTGTATTTGCATGTGTTTTCATGCATAACAATCTGCAAATACAGTCAAGAAAAGATACAATTGAAATAAAGTGTTTTATCAGTTCCAGAGTCAAACAGTATTTAAGCACAGTAACTGAATGATAAAAATAAAAATAATTCAATAAAATTAATCGTAGTTAAGGTCACAAATGGTACGATTTCTTATGCCTGAATGTTTATAAATCATTATACAATCACAGGCATCAAAAACACATGCAAATGATAAGTTATAATATAAACTCGACATTGCATATGCGACTATTGCGAATGATCACATTGCAAAATCGATGCTGAAACAATATATTGTGCAGTCTTACTAATATTATTAATGATGTAGATTGATACTTACAATGCTGCAATACTAATACTTTCTTCTTTTGTCGCAAAATGTCATTAAGTATAACAAATGCATATGTAAAAATTAAACGATTTTCCTGAATGTGAGCAGTTGTAAGTAAACTAAGTAAGCATATTTAACTTAATTATTGACTTAAATCGAACCACTTTTAATCGTCATATGAGCCATAATCACCACTAAATAAATCAATTAAAATGTATTCTGGTGTATGTTAATTTTTAGGAAAGTTTCTACACAGTTTTGTAAATGAGACCCCTGTACTTTATAAAATGTATACACAAGAACATGCGATCACACTACACATGACTATATTTTAAAAGGTTTTTTATTTCCTTACAAAAATAATCTTGTTGGCAAAACCTAGTGGTTTGAAGAGTATTGGCAAAGTATGAAAATAAAAGTCTCTTATGTCATCCAGTGATCATTGTTCTAAATACATCTGACAAGATATTCTGATATATAAACCATGAATGAAATTAATGGGATTTTAGTTGTATATGTAATGAGATTTTAGTTGTATATGTTGAAAATGTATATAAAACTTTATACAACAGTTCCGTCTGGTTCTCAAATCTGATTGGCTAATAGCAGTGCAATATTTTGTAATATCTGCACTCCTACAGCCTCTTCACCCTGTATTACTCCGCCCACATGACAAGCAGAGGAATAAGCTTACTACACTTTGACAAATTCTGCAGCAGTTGGACAAAATAATATACTTTTGAGGCTTTTTAGGTGAGGATGTAGTCGTTTAGATTGCAACTATACAGTTTACTCATAAGGATAGTGCCTATTTTTAAATATTTATAATTTCGGAGATTCAGCACGTTGGCGGCCATCAGCAGAGCACAGAAATTGATTGGTTGACGTTCCACCAAAAGATGGTGACAGAGACCACATAATAAGTCCTTAGGGAAAAAACTCAACATATATTTTAAACTACAGCTGATTAAATCATTATAGAAAAAATTAAGTGACCTTCTAAGTCAATCTCTCTCTTGTATTTTGTAGTGCTGCATTTATATCATAGTAATCTGGTAGTGAATGCATTGCTTTTGGCTTTTTTCTGGGTTAATTATTGTGATCTCCCAATTCCAAGAGAGAAATACTGGAAATATCGGTAGACTAATGGCATTTCATGGCGTTCAGTTTAACAATCTTAAAATGTTTTGTCAACACCTTAGACATTATGCTGGAGAATTCAAATACTAGCTCTAAACTGACATTTGTGAGTTAACAACCGTTTCTGCTGTTCTGACGGTCAGCAGCAGATGTGAAGGAATGGCAGAGTAAAGTAGTATATATGCACACACACACACACACACACACACACACATACATACGCACACACACACATGCACACACACACACACACACACGCACACACACGCACACACACGCGCACGCAAACGCACAGATATTTTTTATCTTATTTATTTATTATTTGCTTTTTTACCATCACTTAAACATCACTTTTACCACCACTTCCAACTACAATCTCATTAATTTCATTATTTTATTTTCATATTTTTTAACATATATTTTTTATAACTATATCCAAATCTCCTGACCTTTTAAGTGGGAAGTTGAAAAAGCTGATTTTGGTCAACTACAAGGAAAAAGCTGATTTTTAAAGAACAAAATTGTTCAGGAAATATCCCATTGTGTCATATCAGGGGGTGGGAAGGAACTGCAGGATGTCATAAAAGCTGTAAACATTCGTTATGTTGCTCTTCAAATTATGCATTTGTAGAGTGTGCTGAAAATTCAGTCAGGCCCTTCACATGTTCAGATAGGTACACAAATATGAAAAATGATTTTCATTTGAGAGTGTAGAGGTTCATGTATAATATGTTTTGCTGTTATGCTGAGCATGCAAGAAATATTCAACCACAAATATTGGATTAATAATTAAACACCTGTTTGTTGAAATATATATATATATATATATATATATATATATATATATATATATATATATATATATATATATATACACATATACACACATTCCATACATACCCATACAGGAAGTGGCACAACTGCAGGATCCTCAAAAAGAGCCAGAGCCAGATTTATGATAATGAACACATATACCAGCGTCTGCATGAACCAATGGTTGTAGAGCAGGTACAGCCTGTGGAATATTTTACAGACTTTATAATATGCAATCCAGTACTAGTCATAGTTATATAAATGATTGCTGGAATGTCTCTTACTTCACAGCCTGTGGCGAAGTGTCAAAAAAGATGTTCCTGTTGTACTTGGCATCAGACACATAGACTGTGGCCAGGTCGAATTTCTAAATCATATATTGAAGCAGTTATGAATAATATTTTCTGATTCATGCTTTCAAAATAAATTGTAAAAACAAAGTACAAAAGTTTGACAAACGTGTTTATAAAAGCAAAAATAATCCATGTAGTCTCTTAATCGATCTATCAAATATCTGCATGAATAACTAATAAATTGGATAATCAGTTTTGCGAAAGTATTGTAAAAACTGGGTATTATACACCACAAAACATAAATACATTTTATAGTCTATGATTTATTTTTTATTTATTGTGTTTATAGTCCATTTATGGACTATAAACACAATAAAATGAATCATTACATATTTTATAATTTATTTTTAAATGGCAAGCATAATTAACTACAAAAGTATTGACAATATGATTTTACAAAAATGTATTTTATGCAGTCATTGAATTAATATGACTATGGCGTCATAAAATATGCATAACAATTAATAAATTGCATAATTAGACTGTAAAGACTGCGTGGCTTACCATAAAACATATAATCTTGCCAATTTATCAACATATCTAAATGTTACGCTTTCATAATCATAAATCAAAATTTGAAAAATTTGTCTGATATGCATATTCGATATTGCATAAAGAAGACAATCATAACAACGCATTTTTCCATGAATCCAAAAAATATCATTCAAATAACTTCTAAAATTATTGTAGCTAAAATGCAAACTTTTCCCGTTCTTTCACTTGACAAACAAGAGACCAGATGTTTCTCCTTTACACACGAACAAACCCAGATTTAAAAGGAACATCCATGATGCTGTTCAAGAGACTTTTTGATCTAAATGAAAGCATCAAACATTCCAAATCTTAGATCAGAGAAGCATCTTATTAACCTACACTCTTTTTAAATAAGCATCTGTTTGAATGTTTACATATTTGCAAGACAGTGATGAGCAAAAGTTTCTCTAAGCACTTTATCCAAGCAACATACCTCTGTCATATGATCTGTAACATTACTGGAGACATTATTTCCTCCGTTAGTAAAACCTTCATCTTTTGTTAAAGTGTGACTAGTATTCTCAGTCTTCTCCTCAGACATTTTCCTCTATCCCCCTGCTTGTCCTTACGCAGCAGTTAGATCCAGTTCGTAGGAAATCCCGTCTTGAAAAAGTTCATCTTGCAAACCAAGCGAATTTACTAATCATAGTACGGCGAAGGCCTCTCTGTTAAAAATTCAGGATCCACGCCTTCATGTGTGTAAAATTACACAGCTACGTCAGCAAGGCCAAATTAATATTCAGCAAGACAAACAATCTCACCAATCAACTTTATCTTCATCTTATAAATATTAACAAGCACAACCTTATATGGGAAAAACACCCTGCTTTGATTGGACGAAGATCCTGTCTAATTAATATTTATAAGATGAGGCCTCGCTATAGTAGATTTAGAATTTTGAAAACGTAAAATATTCCGTACGCAAGGTTGTCAAGTGTTAACTTTGAACCGTAAATAAACACTCATGAGGCGAGTAATATACAACTTTACCAGTATGTTATAGTATTTATCTTATCATTTCTTAAAAGAGAGTTTGCGGAGCTTTGTATTTTGACTGACTCATGTGACTGAATCCAGCGGAAATAGCGGAGAAGAGCCACAGGCTTATGTTTTTAAAGGGACGTCTGTAGGAAAACATACCACCAACTCACTGTGTTGTGATTAAACCATTGTTCCCTCATGTTTTCACTGTAATTTACTCTGAGACCTCAACGGCACAACACTGTGTAATTTCTTGTCAACTGAGTTTGAACCTTTTGCAGTATATAATTTATAAGGGAGAGGTCGAACGTCAAATAACCAAACCAACAACAGTAAAACTTTATAGATTTATTTCTACCAAAAGTGATTTCTATAAACGCCATAGATTGAAAAGTCACTGCAATTCTGTGTAAAAAATCAATATAGTTAATCATTTTTCATAATCTTACGAATTCCCTTTTGATGCAAACATCTATTTGTATGGATTATGCTTTGTAAATTGACAAATGTTAATTTTACGTTTAAAAGACAATCAGCATCCTAAATGTTAATGTGACAAACAAAATAGGATTGATTTTTTTGAAAATTAAAAGGATAGATCACCCAGAAATAAAATGAGCTATTCATTTACTTAACTTCAAGTCAAGCAAGATATATTTTTATAACAAAAATATATATTTTAAGTGAAACTGGCGCCCTTGGTGATTCATTAAAATGCAAGCTAATGACACATTCTGAGTAAAAAAAAAACAAATAAACTACAGGCTATAAAGCATAGGTGTCAAACTCAATTCCTGGAGGGCCACAGCTCTGCACAGTTTTGCTTCAACCCTAATCAAACGCAGCTGATCCAACTAATCAAGGTGATCATGACTACTATAGACTATTAAGCAGGTGTGAGTTGAAGATGGCTAGAGCTAAACTATGCAGAGTTGGGGCCCTCCAAGAATTGGTAAAAAAAAATATTTTAAATCTGTGGTCTGACCAATTTAAGTAAAACTTTTAATACTTTGCTAAAAATATAATTTACAATTTTATTTGCTTTAATATAATATTGTCAGCTCATATGTGAGTTTGTGTCTGTGTATACATCATTGTGCAACAGGACTGCTGGTCGAGGCAGCGATTTGAAGGTAATTATGTTGTAAACAATGTTCAGTTTCTTCCACAGACTGATCGTTTCACTCCATAAAACTTCAATATATCAACAGAAACTGCAGGGTGTTAATTTTGTTTTGCCTGAATATAGTTTTTCGGCTCTCAAAGTGCTGCTAGCTGCTGGCTACAAAAACAAATAGTTGAAAGTTGTCACAAACCTGTTTCTTTTTTCACACAAAAGAAGATATTCTGAAAAATGTTGGAAAATCTGAAACCATTGACTTCCACGTATTTGTTTTTCCTTCAATGAAAGTCAATGGTTACTAGTTTCTAATATTCTTCCAAATATTTTCTTGTGTGTCCAACAGAAAAATTAACTCTGGAACCACTTAAGTGTGAGTAAATAGTGGATATATATTCATTTTTGGGTGAACTACCCCTCTAACAACAGATTTTTATTTCTGGGTGAACTTTGCGATTCCTTAAAAGATCATCTTTCAGCCCTGGCATGGTATATCAAAAGAAACGATTAAATTCACTAATGAAATATGATTTTAATTCTTGTAGTTGACCAAGATAATAATTATAATAATATAATTTCAATAATTTCAATATAAAATATATCAAACTCTAAAGCAGGGGTGTCCAAACACGGTCCTGGAGGGCCGGTGTCCTGGAGAGTTTAGCTCCAACCCTAATCAAACACAACTGAAGCAGCTAATCAAGCTCTTAGATATACTAGAAACTTCCTGCAGGTGTGTTGAAGCAAGTTGTAGCTAAACTCAGCAGGACATCGGCTCTCCAGGGCCAAGTCTGGACACCCCTACTCTAAAGTATTTAAAGTCTAAACTTTACAGTTTAAGTCAGATAGAAATGTGTTTACCAAATATGTCAATGTTAAAGCATCCGTGTCTGGAGTTGCAGCAAACAAGGAGTCACATATCTAAATCTTATATAAATCTTAAACATGATCTTTATTCTTCAGTGCAGGGTTTCTCAACCATGTTCATGGAAGACCACCAGCTCTGCACACTTTTCATATCTTCTTAAACAAACGCGCCTGATCATCAGCTTATTAGCAGAGACTGACCTGTAATGGGTGTGATGGACAAAAAAGAGATCGAAAGCATGCAGTGTTGGTGGTCCTCCTGAAACATGGTTGAGAAACACTGAATTAGTGCATACGATTTCTGTTCTTACACTAAACTCCTATCCGAGTATGTGTTTAAAACAGTACTAAACATGTGATTCATACCCAACTTCAATAAGAAAATAACATTCTAATGTCAAATTAATCTTGGTGGGTTCGGGTTGGTCCTGACAGAGGAGTAAGCACCGATATGCTTGATGAGATTGGGTTCCACGCTGTGTGCCTTTACCCCTGGCGTTGATCTGGCTATCCTGTAGAGCACCATGTCTTTTGCATTACCCTGAGTGCAGACAGCCTGGTCCAGGTATTCGGCAACCCGAATGGAGGCATTTCCTGGATAAAGCATAGCAGGGGTGCAGCATTCGGTGGCAGGACACACAGCATACAACTGCGGTGAGAGCCGTCTGACCTCCAGGAGATAATGCCGTCCTGCCAGCTCAGCCACGGCCATTATGTAGAGAGCCAGAAAGAGAAAATGAGCAGGCGAGAGAGTAAAAGAAAGAGGCGTGCAATGACACAACAAAAGGAGGAGGATTGTAGCCCCGAAAACACCAAGACCGATCCATTCTAGGATGCGATATGGCTCTGGGTTCCAGTATCTCTGCAGACGCTCTGGATGGTAGAGCTTTATGTATAAAGAATTGAAGGCGAATTTCCGGGAGAGTAAATTTTTGACTGACGGAAAAAAATTGGTCAATGGAAATGCGTCATCCTCTAGGACGACAACATTTTTTGGCTTCATCATGTCCCATCCTTTACGTAGGCAGAAAATGTAATCTTGTTTTTCCCTCTCAAATATATTGGAAACCTCTCTGCTCTGCCATTGCTCTTCTGGAGAACGTCGAACAACCATAAACTCTTTCTCCAAAAGCAAAGCGTCCTCATTTAAAGCAGGGCCTCTTTCGACGTCACATAGCATGACCTCAGCGCATGCTTTATTTCCACATGTTTTAAGGAGTGTTTTCAGCTGTTGAGCCACCTGTAATAGGTAGTGATAGCTCTTGCCCTCTGATCTTCTGGTTGTCACTACGGTCACCAGGAGATCTGGTTTCTTAATAATCATTTCCAGTGGATCATTAATGGTTTTCGTAGAGGCAGCACTCTCCCAAAAGCGCAGAGCCTCCTGGCCTCTTTCATAGCTTTCTTGTAGTGCTGCATTGCTGAGCGAATCAAGATATAGAGGTTTTAAAAAATAGTAGGAGTAAAGTAAACGATGGCAGCATATAGGTAGTATCACTCCAAAGGTTAAAATGCACAAAAGCAGCCCTTGAGCTACCGGGCTTGACCAATGAAAGTGCTTGCTGGTACAAGTCCTCCATCGAAGCATCTGTGTCTGATTAAAATTAGATTGTTCGGTTCACTTCTGTGGCTGTTTACTTTAATACCAATGCTGAATATGTTGATTGGTATCCACGTCTGAGTTTACGTGTGGAACGAATTACTGTAAAACTCTTATATGAGCTTGATATTTCCATACACCATCTGTAACTGTAGAAAAGAATGATATATAGTCAGAATCTCATCTAATTCAAGTCGTTTTTACTGTCATTTAAACCAGGAGTTCCCAAAATTTTCAGCATGTGACCCCCAAAATAACAATGCCAGTGATTTGCGACCCAATATCTTCTGAGGTGGTTATAAATATATAACCCTTGCACACAACGCCGCACACACACAAATAGGCCCAAGTCTATTCATCATTTAATTTTGAAGAACGCCATTCAGAGACCATCCTCCATGTTCAGTTGTGGCCTGTATTTATTTTTAAAGTATGTGAGTGCTGTAAAGGTGTCAGAAAGTTTAACCTAGTGCCATATAATCAATGTGCTGTCTTTAATATAACGTAATCACCCCAGGGGCTGCAAAAAAAATAAAATTGAAAGGTTGATGGCTTTTTATTTGCATGTTGTTTTTTGTAATATAACTATTAAAGGTGCAGTAGGTGATTTGCCTTCAGAAACATTTTTTGTTGTGCTGGTTGAAAGTCTCTTCACATTCCAATAGTTAATTATTAAAGTAAATGATCTAAATGTATTTATATGTATTTTTATATTCTGTGTTAAGCCACGGTCACACTGGGCTTTCCTCCCCATAGACTTCCATACGCACGTGAATGCGTCAGACCGGAAACCCAGGGTCATGCGTCGGAGTTTCGCATCACTTGACTGCGTGAGACCAATCCAGGATCAAAACATGACCTCTCTGAACAGAAATTTAAAACATGGAGCAATCGCTCGCTTTTTTTATGTCTATTCATCTTGTTTAATCCCGCCCCTTTTCACAGCGCCGTACGACAGAATTTCGCAAGCTCAAACTCTAGTGTGACTTCGGCTTTAGGCATAAAACAAAAAAAAAGTTCATCCAATTAAATATTGTCAGGCAGACAATTCCCATAAATATGATAAGTAGCCCAAACTGTCTGTCAAGAAATGTAGATTTGTACAATTGCGCATCTCTGTTCACACAGATCCACCATTAGTGCATGCATGCGTGCCACACATTCATGTGCACACGAGACAATCACAGCTGTAAAATCAAATGCTAAACTATTTTAGTCAGCCACTTACAGTAAATCTTCCAGCGAAAGATTGATGTGACTATTTTCAATTTCATAAGGGACCTTTTACAGCATCGATTATGTTGATTTTTCTTCAGTTCAACAACAAAGTGAAGTTTATTTATAAACTAATTTCTAGAGGAACACATGCTTATGATTGCTAGCGGCTGGATACGCATTATCCAATTTACAATGCACCAATCAGACGATTCCTAAGCTACTATAAATACCCTAGGTTACGCATTACAGCTTACTTCGTTTTGAAGAATCCCCCCTTCCACACCTACTCCATTCTAGATGGGTGGCATGGTGGCCCAGTGCTTAGCACTGTTGCCTCACTGCAAGAATGTCTCTGGTTCCAATCTTTACCAAACCAGCCAACGTTTCTGTGCGGTGGTTTTCCCCCAGGTCCCCCGGTTTTTTCCTGCCGTCCAAAAACATGCAACCTAAGTTTATTGACTAATTCAAATCAACACCATAGTCATGCTCCTACCAAGAACTTATATCTTTAAAGAGTGACCACTATCTGTTCTTTAGCCACCATGACAGGGGAATTCTCAAGATCTACCTGAGCTCAAACTCCCTTCTCGCCTTGCAATGAGAGGGAGCCCAGGGCTCAAAGATATTATGAGCTCAGGGCTCTCTCCCGGGACAGCATGCCAAAATAGATTTATTATCAATCATCAGCTAAGTGTGACCTCTTGAAACATAAGTAAATAGTGCTATTCCGCCTAGCCAATTGAGGTGAAGTTGGTTTATATTCATATTGGTTCATTTTTGAACAATGACAACCTGTGATGTGGTCCTATTGTTTACCAAGCTACTTTGAATATTTGGTCTGAAATAGCTTGTGAGTATGGCTTAGTAATAAGTGTAATTCCTACACGCCGCTGGCCAACCGCTATGCAGTAGTTGCCTTAGGACAAAGTGCATGAGAGAGTCAGACCAGCGATCCTTCAATGCATGAATTGCACATTATGACAAGTTTAGCTTGCTAACTAAACAACTAAAACCGTGCTAGATGTAATACAGTTTTCATTTGGAATTGTAGTATTATAAAGTACTATAAAGTTTTCTAACTGGCGAATGACATGACAGAGTTGTCTGCTGTCATCTTTAAGGTGCACACGTTTGTGTTTTAGGAGGCATGGCTTTGGACGGCAGGGGAGAGACTGTTTCAAAGATATTATGCTAACCGCTTAACATTTTGGCAGATCACCTACTGCACCTTTAACTACTATTTTTTCTTCTTCTGTAGGTTATTGATAAAAAAATGGTGATTCTAATAGTTAAATAAAGTGAATTAGATCTTTGGAAATCACCAAGCGAACAAACCATTTAGCAGATGCCCATATTTACATTTCCCCTATTATTAATCTCCTCGTAAAGATGATTAAATATACAGTAAGTATATATTCTTGTCCATTTTTAACATATGCTTTATTAGTGATTTTTCTGTGTTTATACTGTAGATGTCTTTTTTATATATTGGGAAAATGACAAAAAAAAGCATTCATAACACTATTAAAGTCATGTTGGTTTTATATTCACATATTCTGACTTTCTCCTTAATAATATAATAACAAAATAATATTTGCAAACTCTAAATAGTGAAATCATATTTGAAGCCAATGACTATCAAAGTACATTATTCAGTCAAATAAATAGTGCTAATGTTGTTTTCAAGTCATATCTACATGTAATCTCAGACTGAATAAAGTACCATGGTAAGCAATATTGAGGAAGCATGTCAAGTTGTCATTGAACGAATGAGCGAATATAAAACTAACTTTGCCTCATTCATAAAGCTTAGCTGTTATGTTAAGGTCAATTTGTTATATGCACACTGGTCAAAGATGAAAGGTCACATTTAAATTCAAGTGATTTCATATTCATAAAAATAATCAAATCTCTGTAAAGATTCAACTTCAATGTTTCATAATTTTGAGAAATTACTAAACTTTC
>CAIGQZ010032461.1:13434112-13459192 GCA_903798205.1 Danio tinwini | reverse complement strand
ATACATACATACATACATACATACATACATACATACATACATACATATATACATACATACATACAAAATCTCAGCTTTTATTTATATTTTTGAACAAAAAGTCCAATGTTCAATATTATTCATACACTTTGTAAACTGTCACAATCTATGGGAAAAAGTTCTATATCCTCCCTTATAGTCCAAGCTATTTTAAAGCACCCTAATTACCCTGATTCATTGGGAACAGGTGAAAAACTTAGACCTTTAGATATGGGTTGTTTCTCAATATGCAGTCTTAAGCGTTCTTGCATCTTTTTGTGTAATGTCATAATCAATCGCCAAAGTTCAGTTCCGATGAACCCTTTTCACTAGACCGTTATGACTCGTTTAATAGTCATCATAATCTTAAAGTTATAGACCCTTTTTACATTTCTGGGTTTCACAGTAGCGAAATGCTTCATAGTTGGGTAAACTATGAATGTGCAGTGAATGGGACAGTACTTTACAAGACTTTAAGAAAAAGGAAAAAAAATTGTGTGAGGCTAATGACGGCAGCCAGAGGAGAGAATGACATCACATTAAATATCAGCCCCATAGATGCTGCATTAGAAACACCTCGCATAAGCGGTATTTCGTTTTTGTAATTAGACTCAAAGATGATATAAAACATACTTAAATGCATATAAATGTTCATACATTTAAAAAAAATTATATATATTAAAAATGTTTAAGGATTTAAGATTATGATGACCAATAAATGCATCATAACTTGTGAAAAGGGTCCATTAATAAAAATATAATTAAACTTTTAAATATATAAAAAAAAAACTTTGCATCAAATTACAAAAAAATGTATTACTGGTTGTGCGAGGCATTTGAAATGCAAAATGTATGGGCAGGACAATAAATTTGACGTTGTTCTCTCTTCTGGCTGCCTTTACCCTTTTTCTGAAAGTCTTGATAAAACCATTGTGACGTTTTTCTTTTATTATAAAAAATAGGATTGTAAAAAAATATTTGTTGTACTGACCCATTTACTGTGCTCTAAGTTTACCCAACTATGATGACTTCCACTACTGAGAAACCCAGAAATGTGAAAAGAGTCCATACAGTAAACCACAAGATCAAAGGACGCGTGAAAGAACCTGGAAGCGTGCTTGATATCAAGGATGCATTGAATGCAGACTTGAACGCAGAGCTCCTTCTAGAAGTCCCATAAGTCATTGCAGCTAATTATAGGTATTTCATATACCTATATATTATTAAATTCTAGAAATCTAACTTATTCATTTCAACAGTTTCCACTAGATGAGGCAGTGAAAGTAAACTTTCACTTCAAAATCTTAATAAAGGCATAAATACATTAAGGGTGTTAATTTGCTTAAATTCATATTAAAATCTGTTTTATTAGTGTTGTGCAAAGTATATTTGTAAGGGTTTTGTGCATGCTATTGAAAAAAAATGTTGTAATGTTTAAATAATTTTCAATTAAAATGCATGAAGGTCATAAGGAAGATTTCAGCATGTCATTTCTCAGAGGTTGTTTTCTGTTCTCTTGCAGTCCTCCAAGTTTTGTTATTCCGAGATCTCCATGAGAATTCAAGTCCATTCTCTGTGTTCTTGTAATTGAGAAACAGCTTTGATCTTATAGACATTTCCTGACTGAGCTCCTTTGTCTTAGCCATGACTGTCCTCAAACCAACAGCAGAGTAAAACTTCTGTCCGCAGGGATCCGCGTAATTAGGTTGCTTTAAAACCTATAGAACAGGAATGGTATAGAACAGGGGTGTCACACTGCACTTTTAGTTCCATAGACTTCCATTCATATGCATGTGAATGCAGCAGATGGAAACGCAAGCTCATGTGACAAGTTTCGCAATTCGCTGAATTGGTGAACACTAACTTGCAAAATCACATCAGGTGATTACGTGAGACCAATAGAAGATCAAAACATGACCTCTCTGTACAGAAATTTTAAATATGGACCAATCGCTCACTTTTTAAAATGTCTAATCATTTCGTTTAATCCTGCCCTTATTCGTATCGCCGTGTGACAGAATCTCATATGTTCAAACTATAGTGTGACCACGGCATTACCTGTAGGTTTCAAACAAGCCTGAGGGACTTAATTAGTTTGATCAGGTGTGTTTAATTAGAGTTGGAACTGAACTGTGCAGAGCTGCGACCTTCACACCTGTGGTATACAATTTTGGTTTTCCCACATGTGACAATTTGCAAAGGGTATGAATCATTTTGGACATGCCACTTTTTTGTAAATGTAAGTAAATATGGAGAAATTTTTTTTTCCACAATGATGAATTTTGTACATCATCTTATTATTTTTTTTGGAGAAACCTGTGTCATTTTTGGTAAAAAATAATGTGCTGATTGAATTGCCAGGGGTATGAATATTCCTTGGCTTTATATACAACTTTAGATTTGGCTTTTTTGAATTACAGATCTTCTTTTGTGTGTTTCTTTATTGTTCACTTTGTGTAACACAAACATCATAAGGATACTTTAACTGTAATAGAGTAGGCTCAGATTAGAGATGTATAAATTGAGCTAATATTTGCGACAAACGCTTATTTAATGATGACCTCTTCAGCCACCAACAACAGGATGCGTAAAACTTAATCTAAGCAACTTCAAAGTTATTTAAGGATTCATAAGAGGATGATTCACAACTGCAGTTTTCAGCAAACGCCAAGAAAGTTCCCATAATCACACTTTTTGAAGAGTGCTGACAGCTAGTTTAATCACAGATTAGCGTCTGTGCTTGCTAGAATCATTAAAAACCAAAACAAGATGACTTCGCAAGTTCATATGTCACTTCATATGTGTAGGATATGGCATAATCAGAGTACTGGGAATCATGAATCATCACAATGTATACAGTAAATAAGGCACTGGGGACCTTCAGGCTGTTTGAAATGGACCTCATCTAGAAAACAGTCATACATTAGATGCGTACCGATCTATGCATAAATCATGATGACTAGTCAAACAGAAAAACACCAATGTCATGGGAATGTGTCATCTGCTGCCAGCATGGTCTGTGGCATCATTATTGTGGAAAGATGATTGCAGAGATATTATAGGAAAGGTTATACTTACATGTTGTCTTCTCTTTGTTAGATGTGAGTAATATGAGCTTTGGTAACTTCATCCTCGTCGCTGGCACACACAGTTCATTTATAATGGGTTTTATTCATCACCTAGGTTAGTTTGTTGATTAGTACAAAGCCTGCTGTTAGGTTATTAAAAAAAATATATATATATATGTCTCTTAACTTTTCAGTCATGCAAACATATAAGATAATCCGGATTGTTCATATAGTATGTCAAGTTTTATGACTGATTTGCATATTAAAGAGATAGTTCACCTAAATATTGAAATGAAACCGTTAACTAGCTATAATCAATTGTGTTTTTTCATTATATAAGTCAAATGGATGTCATCAATTGTCTGAATATTATATCCTATTCAGAAGTAACATTTAATTCATAAATGTTTGGAAAGTTTGGAAAAAGTAGAGATTTCAACATGATCGCATGGCAATTCGTAACTTTTTTATTTATTATATTTGATTTATTTTTGTACTAATTCATATGAATTCGTACAATTTCATCGTACAATTTAATTTGTACAATTTAGTATGATTTGCTTATCCCCCTAGTGACGGTTGGGTTTAGAGGTGGAGTTGGGTGCCACACCTCTTTTTTTAAAATTGTACATTTCCGTACGACTGAACTTGTACGAATTAGTCACTAAACTGACAAAACATAAAATGGTTACGTTTTCTCGTGAGATCAGACTGGAGATTTTGAACACAATCACAGAATTTTTATTTTGTGGTTTAATTGCATGCCTAAAAACCTTACATCTTACTATATTAAATATCTTACTGTATTAATTATCTTAATTATTAGTTAGATTTTTTTTATTATTAGAAATTTGTAATGTGTAATGTGATCGACGCTGACAATAGAATTGAGGATCCAAATGCAGGGTTTATCAGGAGAATGGTCTAGCAAACAACAGTCAACACTGAAACAAACAGATGTATACAAGCAATCCAGAGTCGTGGTCAATACACAGGCGAATGGTCAGTACAGGCTGGCAGCGACAACACAAACAAACAAACAAGGCAAGGGTCAAAACACGGCAAGAGAAACGTGTCGGAATGTTCACAGTAACAGATAAACAAGACTAAGCACTGATGTGTGCGTGTGCATGTGCGTGCGTGTGTGTGTTTGTGTGCGCTGTATAATTAGTTCTTGTAATCAGTCCTTGACAATCCTCCAGCTCTGTGTCTGTGTGTGTGCAATCAGCGGAATCTGGAACAGGTGCATGTGAGCAGTGCATGACTGGATCTGTAGTCCATATAATGGTGGATTTGTTTACCAGCAATCTACAAGGATTAGTTTTCTGATGACTGTGACAGCATTAGTTAAATTAAATTAAATAGTTAAAATAAAATTAGTAAATAAAAAATATATTTCATTATATTAAAATATAATATATAATATATAATATAATAATATTAACAACAACAAAAATAAGGCTTTTTAAAACGTTGACTATGATATTTGCACACATTGAAAGAGTTACCCTTATTTTATCACATTTATTTGTTTAATACAGTTTATTTAAACATAATTGGTACACTGTAAAAAAAATCCTGGTTGCCTTAAATTGTAAAGCTGAATCAAATTAACCTTGTAAAGCCATTGAACTTATTTTATGTTAAACTGACTTAAAACAGCTTGTGTAACGTATAAATTTAAGGTAGAACATGATTAACTTAGTTTAGCAAGTTACAATGACCTAAAAACATATGCTGTTTGGACTAATTCCTCATAGAATTTTTTACAGTGTAGTACATTGTTTATTATTTACTTTTAAATTCAATAGAAGGTTTGTCTATCAAAAAATAAAACCAAAGATTAAAAAGTAGCTTCTTTACTTTTAATTTTTACTTATTGATTTATTACAGTTTATTTAAACACATCTTTGGCTTTGCATTGTAATATATTGTATTATAAAAAACTTTTTTTTTTAATCACTCTTGCATTTATTTTGTATCAGATTTTATTAACTGGTGTTACAACTCTTTCATGATTCCTAATAAAAAACTAAATAAATAAATAAATAAATAGTGCAAAACTCATGTCTTAAATAATGAGGTCAAGATGAGACCAATAAGTTTTGTCATCAAGCGTTGTGAGAGGAAAATGTAAACAGAACAAGAATTAAATCAAAGTCAGAGAGTCAGCATTTTAGTTGAGAATTATCCTTCTTCAATTCACAGTACGTTCTCTTACTGATTGTGTGACAAAAATAGTAAGTACTTGCTTTTAAGTGCACTTTAACACTTGATTGTGATAAAGGGCAGAACCATCTCTGAAGACACTGCCAGAAGCCCTCAACAAATTCACAAGAAGAGAACTGATTATGTCAAACAGATAATATACTTTTCCTGTACATTTGTCATATACTGAAATGTAGCCTACATTGATGTTTATAGGATGTTGCATTTTAGGCCAGACACAGTCATGATTCATGTGCTTTCCAGTCTGTGTGCTTTTATTTGCCCTTCTCACAGAGCCCAGTTGGACATCAAAACGCAGTACGTCTAAAGAGGCTAAAAGTGTTTTATCACTTCATTCTCATGCAGCTAATCTCTAAATGCACTGATTTAGAAGCAAGATTAAGATACTTTAAAAATAATAAATTTGTTGAATTAAAATAACTCAAACGTATGTAAATCCTATAAATACATTTAACAAAATGTAAAAGGAAATCTAAAACTATCATTAATATAATAATAAAACAATTTAAAACATTTATTCATTTACCTTCGCTTTAGTCCCTTATTTATCAGGGGTCACCATGGCTGAATGAACCACCAAATATTTCGGCATATGTTTTACACAGCGAATGCCCTTCCAACTCCAACCCAGTACTGGGAAACACCCATACATTCTCACATTTACACACACGCACTCATACACCACGGCACTACCACATGTCTTTGGACTGTGGGGGAAACCAGAGCACCTGGAGAAAACCCACGCCAACATGGAGAGAACATGCAAACTTTTCACAGAAATGCCTCCTTGGACTCAAACCAGTGACCTTCCTGCTGTGAGGCGACAGTGCTAACCACTGAGCCACTGTGCCGCCCAATTTAAAACATTAATAAAAATATTACTAAATCAATATTGTATGAATCAAACCTTAATTGTATGTCTATAATAAACATAAATATGTGTATTTCTTGCAGCTCTTTATGTTTAAAGTGATTTATTTTGTTTGCAGAAATGTGAAAGTAATACATTTAAGTAAAAGATAGTCAAGTCAATATTTTTTTACCCCAATTTCCTGGTTGTAGATACACAGATGTGTGTTATGTGTAGTAACTTCATGTTTATGGCATCTGGAGTTCATTTTTTTTTCACTTAAAATGACTGTTATATTGACTATTGTGTATTGTGTACCAAGTATTAAAGTTTCTGTCTTTGTCGTTCTACTGTATCGATTTGTTTTCATATAGACTAAGCAAATAACAGCAGATTTTTTTGTTCAAAGAGCCCCTATTATGCATTATAAACGGTCATATTTTGGCTTTGGGGGTCTCCAACAACAGGCTGATATGCATGCAAGGTCAAAAAACACTTTCATTGTCTTATAATATGCATTTATCTTTACCTAATTATCCCAACGTCTCCCATAGGATTTGTTCTGCGATTCATTTTTTCCCAAACCCTGCTTTAGCGCGATGCTAATCTGCGCTGATTGGTCCGATTATTTTTATCTGATTATTGAATTAATCACCAGAACGTTCACACATTAATGTTCACTCATCTTCAGTTATAAACAGTCCCACACACACCTGCACTCTGCTAGCGTTTGAAGGGAAGAGCGCGTTCACGTTTTACCGGATCCGGCACAAAACATATTTGGTATTATTTCATGTCGACGTCGATACGAACAGGCAAAAGATCTGGACGAACGCTGAATCATTTAAACTAATTATATTTTTAAACAAGGAGCACTTTCAGATTTAACCCTCAGCTGGATGTTTTCATTCACTTAGAGCTGCGTTGCACACTGCATTGATGGTCATTCTCAAAAACCCATAATAGGGGTTGTTAGGTCCCATGTGGGACCTGTTTGTTGGGGTTGTATTTTGTAATTTGCAGATCCTGCATGATTGCCCATTGGTGGGTGGGTCATCTCACCTGAGACCCATTATGTGGTGCCTATAAGGAAATCCAATATTTGACATGAGAGACAAGCTCGATTAGCCGGATCTCCCTGCCTGGCGTTTTTGATTTCATTTTAGTTTGTTTTGGATCATGAGCTCAGTTCACTACCATGCACATGCTTTTTACTACTGACTTCCATCTATACTGACTTTGATTGCTTTAAATACTTTTGTTAGTTATGCTTTTTGGTTAATAAATCATTTCTCTTTTCAATTTACCTGGTCTGTGTTGTCTCTCTAATATTACAATTTTGAGCCGGCTGTAACAGGGTTTTTTTAAACATTTTTAAAATAAAGCATACACTTCAAAACTGTTGCTTATACATTGTTTGAAAAACTTACAATGAAAGAGCAAAATTGAACCAAGCAAAGTATTGCACAGTAAACTTATGTCACACATATGTCAAAAATGACTCAACAAACAATATACTGTACATAACTTTGACCAAATTTGACCTAATTCCATTTATTAAAGCAATGCAATGAAGGTGAGCATGGTAAGTAATTACTATAAACATACTTCTTTAACTGATTGATTTAGGAACAATAAGCATTGCAAGCTTTTTATGAGGAGTTAGGCATTTCTTTATTAAAGATGCATTGATTTGCATACATTTACAGTTTTTCCCCTAATGAGTTTTGCAGAGGGCAATCACTCCATAATTTAGAAATCGTTTTCACAACTGTTTTTGTAGAATAATTTTTTTAATAATTTTTTTTGCATTTATACATTTGTGAATTTTGGTAAAGTGCAGATTTATGGGGAGTAAAAAATTTTTTTTTGAGAAAACTACATTTAAATATATGCTATTGATAAAGTCAGACAAAAAAAACAAACAATATATACACTCACCGGCCACTTTATTAGGTACATGTTAACACAAATTTCTATACAACCAATTAGATGGCAGCAACATGGCAGAGGTCAGAGGAGAATGGCCAGACTGATTGGAGCTGATAGAAAGGCAACAGTAACTCAAATAACCTCTCGTAACAACTAAGGTATGCAGAAGAGCATCTCTGAACTTACAACACGTCCAACCTTGAAGCGGATGGACTACAGCAGTAGAAGACCACACCGGGTGCCACTCCTGTCAGTTAGGAACAGGAAACTGAGGCTACAATTCGCACAGGCTCACAGAATTTAGCATCAACAACATGAAAGCATGGATCCATCCTGCCTTGTATCAACGGTTCAGGCTGTTGGTGGTGGTGTAATGGTGTGGGATATTTTCTTGGCACACTTTGCGCCCATTAGTACCAATTGAGCATCATGTCAACACCACAGCATACCTGAGTATTTTTGCTGACCATGTCCATCCTTTTATGACCACAGTGTACATATCTTCTGATGGCTATTTCCAGCAGGATGACGCGCCAATAGAGCATCTTTGGGAGGTGGTGGAATAGGAGATTCGCATCATAGATGTGCAGCTGACAAATCTGCAGCAACTGTGTGATGCTGTCATGTCAATATGGACCAAAATCTCTGTGGAATATTTCCAGTATCTTGTTGAATCGATGCCACAAAGGATTAAGGCAGTTCTGAAGACAAAAGGGGGTCCAACCCAATACTAGTAAGGTCTACCTAATAAAGTGGCCGATGAGTGTATATTATGAAAACCCAAAAAGTGCATAAAAATATTAAAATTTTATTACATTTTACCATAAATTTACTTTAAATGTCAATTTTTTCCAGTATAGTATTGTGTAATGGCCCTAAAACAACACAGAACATTAACCTAGCTTCTCCTAACCTCCCAGGATGCCTCACAACATCAGAAGATGTCAAATCCTCAGAGCAGAGTCCTTGGAAAATGTGGAAAAACACCAGGAGAGCTTCATACATCCCTGACACATTCCTTTCAAACACACATACAGTACATATGCCCCCCCACACACATACACAAGCCGAGAAGAAAGCAATACCTGCCAGAGGAGCCTCTTTATCTTGCACGTGTCTGTTGAGGACAAGAAGCTGGCAGATACGAGAGCTTCAGCAAGCGGGCAGCGAGTGACAGGCTCCCAGCACAGCCTTGTATGGAAGTGGTTGAGGGAGAAGAGAACGATAAGCAACAACCCAACTATGCTGTCCATGTTTAGAGGCACTCACCGGGCCCAGCAGGCCAGAGACAATGCCTGTTACTGTTAAATTTAGACAGGTTATCGGCCAACGCTCCTTCGCCTAGACAGTCTCTCTCGACACCGCAGGGAATACAGAGGTGAGTCTGTCTGATTGATCGCTTTTTGAGGGTACCTAGGTAGGTAGGAAGATGTTAGAGGATATTGTTTTATTGTGTAAATGGGTTATTGGATGGTTTAGTGACTGGATATGTTATGGTTTTATTTCAGTTGGACTGTTTCTGTGTAAAATGTCTTACATTTCTGATTGAATTATTAGAAGTACAAAAAAATGGTATGTTTTTAAATGCCATGGATTTTTTTTTTATTAAAAAAGGAATAGTTAGTTGAATACAATTAATTATGCCAAACAGTTTTTTGCTTACACTGAAAAATAAATTATTAGTTGGATTTACTGATTTCTTTTTTTATGATGACTGGTTGCAAACAATTTATATTGGCTAAATTGAAACAAACTAATTAAATTATGAATTAAATCACTGCTTAAATTACTAAATTGAATTTATTTGTTAAAATTCAGCCCATATAAATTGTTTGCAAACAGTTACCTTAAAAAAATAAGCAAATCCAATGAATCTTTTTTTTCAGTCTACCTTCACTCAAAAAAAAATTTTTTTTTTGCTGTTTGTTCAATCTACTTATTTAAAATGAGATAAAACATCTCAATTCCTGATGTTTTTGGGGGACAACATGGCTGTTTTAAGCTAAATTTACTTGTTCCTAATTGATTTGCACTGAGACAACATGAAGGGATTGGGAGGAACCCCAATTCCAACAATTCCAAAGGTAAACACTAGATTTGGCAAATAAAAAAATAGATTTTATATAGATTCTATAACATATCTATAACATATGGGTTGAATCAAATGATTACATGATTATATCAACATAGGCTCATTATGTGCCTTTTAGTGAGTTCAAATTTTGTGGGAAATTTACAATCTTAAGTATATTAAGGGTGTCTAAATAGCATAACGTAATTATTTGTCACACTAATCTCTCAAAATGATAATTATAGATAGAATACTAGGCAAGGTAAGTTTATTTATATAGCACATTTAGAGTGAATTCATACACAATGGTAATTCAAAGTGCTTTACATAAACAAGAAGAATAAAAACAGATTAAAATGTGTTAAAAACAGGTTTTAAATGAATGAAAAAGTAAAGAAAGACATAATAGTGTGATCTGTGCTCAATCAGTAAAGGCACAGCTAAACAGATGTGATTTGAATGTACCTAATGTTAGAGCACATCTGAATATATGGTGTTCATATTTTTATCAAGAAACATCTTATTGAACCTATAAAAAGGTTATGTGGATGTAAAACACTTGTTATATATAGACTTTATAAGGGTCAAAGACATTTTGGTGTCAGCTGGGTAACACAATACATATACTGACCTTATTAAAAGATCTAATAGAATAAGTGATCATACAATATTGCGTTATTTTTAAAGGACAATACATTTATTTTAGTAATGAATTGTTCCACTGAATGAATGACCCATGATTTTTGACCCAGAAATATATAAAATACAGTAGAATGTTTTAATTAATGCATTTTTCAAGTTTTAAATAGCTCCATGATTATTTATAGTTATTCTCAATTTACTATTTGTGTTAAAAACATTAATGACTGTGCTTGGATGTAATATTGTGCAATGCATTTAAATGCGTCGGCTACAAATAACAATAAATATATGATACCTACAAATCTGCATACAAAATACACAGAGCAAAAGTATGCAAGAAACAGAAAAGCCACATGATGCGTGATTCAAAATATTTCTACCAAAACTCAGACCTTCAGTCTAGTAATTTCCCACAGCTCATACATGCCGGTTATGACCTCATGTCAACAAAACAGTCTGTGACTGCAGTCCATCCTCCGAATCCCCATGAGCAAGTGACAACATGCAGTTCCTTACATGTTTATTTATTATGGTGCAGAGGTTTTGTTAGGCAGGTCAGACATGAGCGGCAGGCATGTCTGTGGAAGACACAGTCATCTTACAGAGCGGATAAGACTTTGGTGATGTAAAGCTGACCACAACAGCCAAAGCCTTCAAATGTAAAACAATTATGTTGTGGAAAGTTGCACTGGATCTTGACAAACATCTTCTAGGTTTCAAAAAAGAAGCTGAGGTCTTTGAAGTTCTCAAGTTGAAGCAGTTTATTGTTTTAGCAGAGATGGTCGCTCGAGCTCTCTCCCACTCAATGTTCAAAAATTCACAGTTTATATACAGTTTCTTATCCATAGGTATCATGAGATATAATGTAACATCACCCTATTTCCAGCTCCAATAGGATCCTAGCTTTTTATTTAATGGCTGTATGTTTTTCTGTTTTTACATATCTTAAAGGTCATATAGCATGTGCTCACAATCATGTGTTTGCATATGATCATGTTGTTTCCATACTTTTTAAATGATTAATTTTATGTATGCTATTTTAGTGAGGGTTGTTTTTGTCTTGGTCAATACATACATTTGTCTAAATGCATTGCATGCGCTCTGAATGTTCTTACTTAGGCGCATGACCTGCTGTGCTTTAAGGCCACAAGGCCCTCAATTACAAGGCCCTGCATGTCTGTGCATTTCCTCTGCATCTCTTGAATCCATGTATTTCTATAAGTGTATTTTAATAATAATCTATATTTTAATAGTGGCAGATTATATAGTGATTACATAATAAAAGTTCCTCTATAATTCTTCTATAACATCAAGTTGCATTTGGACGTTTTATGTATGAAGGTTGCTGGTTCGAGTCCCAGCTGGGCCAGTTGGGATTACTCTGTGGAGTTCTTTGAACATATTCTCCCAGGGTTCTACTATGAGGAAATGTGGAGGAATTAGTTTTGGAATATTATATTTGTTTGGATGTGGGCTGAACTTTTAAATATGCAGTCTTGATGATCAAATATGAGTTTTGATGGATAAAATGAATTAATAATTAAGCTTTTTTTAATGTTTTGGAGTTAGTCATGCTCAATTAAACTGCTGTGATTTGTTCAAAACTGCATTAAAAGTGGTAATGTTTTAAAATTATATTCGCAAATTGAAAGAACGGTTTATTATATTTGACCTTAATTGCTAGGAATGTTTGGTCACTTTATTTTGATGGTCCGTTTGTTGAATTTAAGTTACTTTGCATCTACATGCCAACTAATTCTCATTAGATTATAAGTAGACTGTTAGGGTTAGGGTTAATGTAAGTTGACATGTACTTGCAAAGTTTTTTTTATAGTCAGTTAAATGTCTGTTGAAGGAGCAGTATCCACAGATATTAAGCAGACAGTCTACTAATACACAATGGGACCATCAAAATAAAATGTTATCAAATGTTTTAGTGTCATGTGATCTTTTAAATATCATTATAATATGATGCTTTTGTGCTCAAGAAGTGTCGCTCAGTATTGTGTTCAACACATGTTGTCCAGCTTAATATTTTTGAAGAAAAAACATGACACAACGTTTAAATTTTAACCTTAAAATAAACATTTATGTACATAGAAATGGACTTTTCTCAATAAAAGCAAAACAAGGTTGACATTAATAATAGAAGAAAATTATTAATAAAAGAGCACTAATAAGTAAATAGCAAAAGCAGATTATCATGTTATTTGTAAAAGGCTGCTGAAAATGAAATATTTAAAATATGCTCTTCATTTATTATAGATATAGTTTTTTATTATAAATATAATATTATTTAATATAGATATATATATATTTTTTTTAATACTTAACAATATTTATGTTTTTGCTGTATTTTTGAATTTTTGTCTTATAAATTAAGCCAGAGCGATCATAAGACACACACACACACACACCAATAATATTCATATTTTGATTAATATTAAAAATATAATTAGGTAACACTTTATTTTGATGGTACATTTGAGTATTAGTAGAGTGTCTACTTAATATCTGTTGATACTGCTCCTTAAACAGACATTTAACTGACTTTGCAAGTACTGTACATGTCAATTTACACATCCTAAATCTAACCCTAACCCCAACCTAACAGTCTACTTATAATCTAATGAGAATTAGTTGGCTTTTCAATGCAATGCAACCTAAATTCAACAAACAGACCATCAAAATAAAGTATGACCTATAATAATAATAGTAATAATAATAATAATAATAGAAACATTTTTTATCTTGATGTCTTGCATGTGCATTTATCCAATATTTAATCTTAAGTCACAACACCAATTAACCACAAACTGTCTCCATCCTGTATAACCTAAGATCTTCAAGATAGCTTCTATATAGTATAAACATGCATATATTTGCATTTCCATTGGCTTGCTTCTGGCGTCCTGTATGACTATGCAAGACTGCATTTATATAGTGCACACATGCATATATTTGCATTCCCATTGCTTTGCGTCTGTTTCTGTCTAGAGAGCCATCAGCAAAGCACAATAAGAAACATGATTCAAATTAATGGAGGCCCTTCAGGTCATATTGGTCTAACGCAGGGAGACACATCACGACAGAGATCACGTCACTGGCAAATGTGACCTGGCATGCCATAACACTGACTCAAGATAGGGCACAAAAGTGTCTTTTCCACAGTTGCAGTTCGGTGATGAACAGAGACAGCGAGCTGCACGGCACAGCTCTGAACTAATGCATTTAGCAGCACACATCCTAAATACTGCAGGATAGAAAAGCTTACTGAAGATAAGCAAACAATGTAAAGGTCATAATATATCATTGTCTTTATAAGTACACTAAAAAACATGATTAATTGAATTTACAAATTTTTTTAAGGTAAGTGGTTGCAAACAATTTATATTGGCTGAATTTAAACAAACAAATTAGGGTAAACATTACTAAATTTAGTTTGTTGCCTCTCATTTAAATAGTTTGCAACCAGTTACCTTAAAAAGATGAATAAATCCAATTAATATTTTTTTCAGTGTACTAATAATGACAATAATATATATTATGACTACTAGCCTGTTGCTTATCTTCAGTAATTATGCCAGATTTTAAATCTAATTAATCTTTTTTCAGTGTAAATTTAGTTATGTACAATATATTTTTTTAATATTATTATGAATAAATATTATTATCATTATGCTTTTTACATCAAAATTTTCTTTCTTTTTTGCGTTTTACAGAACAGACTTTGTATTACGCTATTTAATGTTTATATGATTTCATGTTAAAAAAAAGGTTTGCACAAAATGTAAAATTAAAATGCACTGTATGTTACACACACACATTTGCATAAGGCAATACAAACAGTACTGTAGCGTAGCCTATAACATTTGTTGTTTTAATGTAATGTGTGTTTTTATATAGCGCATTTCTCATGTATGGCCATACACCCAAAGCACTTCACAATCACACACCGCCACTAGTGTACAGCATTCACTTGGATGATGCGATGGCAGCCATGGGACCAGTGCACTCACCACACACCAGCTATAGGTGGAATGGAGAGACAGTGAAAGATATCTACCATATGATAGATGGGGATAGTTGGTAGGCCATGATGGTGTAAGGGCCGATTTTGGCCAGGACACTGACCGGGGTTACACCCCTACTCTTTACAAAAAGTGCCATGAGATTTTTAAGGACCACATAGAGTCAGGACCTCAGTTTAACGTCTCATCCGAAAGACAGCGCTCACTGACAACATAGTGTCCCCTTCACTTTACTGGGGCATTAGGACACACGCAGAGCACAGGTTAAGCGCCCCCTGCTGGCCTTACTAACACCACTTCCAACAACAATCTAGTTTTCCCATGTGGTCTCTCAGTTCTGCTTAGCTAAGTAAAAGTCTTGATATGCTGTAGCTGTGTTTGTGTATATGTGTTTATTGTGACAGAGTCTAATACAGACCCATAGCCAGCCTGGTAAAAGGGGTGGTTCTTTTTTTAAATACTGAAATTAGGTTACATTTTAAGCACTATTTTTAGCTGAATGGGCTTGTCGGATGGTCGTCATAACCACAATTTTTGATATACCAAAATTATTTCCTAAATATTTAGGATAAAGAAATATGACAAATATTTATTTTTAAAATACAAATTTATTACATCATAATATCATTAGAAAAAAGTAAAAAATTAAAAACTAGCCTACTGTAATTTATTGGGGTAATAACAAACTGGACAGCACAACTTTCCACAGCCAGAATTTGGCCATTTGAATAATAATAATAATAATAATGTAAAGCTACACATATTTTTTCTAGCCTCTTTTCATAACAATAATAGCCAAAATAGTATTCAAATATATTTTAATATGGGTCACTTTTGGTGCTTCACTTTTTTATTGGTCATGTTTTCTTTCAAGAATAAGGTCCAAGATTTAGAATAAACACTTACTTGTCAAATGTTCTCTCTGTTTAACAATAATGCAGTAGTAAAAGATGACTTCTCTTACGTCAGTTGTTTTCTTGCACCGCTGGTTGTTGGACTCTTGAAAAATAATTGTTTGCAGTGGCCAAAACACCAGGATTCTGCTTGGTTTTAAAACCTTTTTTTTCTCGATGCATTAGTTTTACTATTTATGATGGCATAGCAGTCAAAATAGGACAAATGAGCTCATGAATGGGACAAATTCTGGACCTTAATCAGTGAGGGGTGGGTCTTCCGAACCCCCCAGGTGGCTACAGGCCTGCAATATATGAAAGTAGAGCAGAGAAAGCAATTGCCTGCCTGGAGAGAAGCACTTGCTTTATAGCAATAACAACGTTAGTAAACAAAGAAACGTGTAGGTTTTACCTGAAAATTAGAAGAACGTTTGCACTTTCTTTCTTAATATGGCTCGAGGTGGGCTTTCAACCAGGGAGCAGAAATAAAAAGTATAGCCAAATGTTGAGTGCACAATTCAGTGTAACGTGGAATAGCCTATTATTATATTTGCCAGCTTAATAACGTTATTAAAGATAATAATTAGATAAAAACAACTTACAGAGGCATGGGAAACCATAAGAATAGTGATGTGGTTATAGCCTTCACTTTTGTACTAGGCTACTACTATTTTTAGGCTATTCTTAGATGTCTATTAGATTTTGACAGCAGTTAAGCCTTGTTTTAGCCAAGCTGTCTACATTTAGATGCTATTAGACGTCTATTAAACACAAAATAGTTTGCTGGGTTAACTTACAGTAGTTTAATAAGTTACAATAAACTAAACTTGAATGATGAACAAAATAAACATATGCTGTCATGACTAATTGATCATATTTTTTAGTTTACTTAGGCTATGTAAAATAATATAGCCTATTAAGCATATAAAAGGCATTTACACAATAATATAAGACTAATTATATTGTTAAATAGTCAACATTTTCTGAGAGTTTTGTTCAAAAATTCAAACATTTAAAATATATGATCAAAAAAGTTGGATAAATATGTCTCTGAAGCTACATTAAGAGGACAAATTGTTGCTTTTAAATGTCATATTGAGATGTATGCGCTCTCAGTGTCTCAATGTAATCAGCTCTTGGGGGTCTGGCATAAAGCCACCGCACTATCCGAGCATAGCCTCCCCTCCTCCGGTCAGACAAGCGAATTCGTACGGAAATCGGAAAATGTGCTTGGAGCACTAAGGAAAAAGTAGCCTACAACTCTCCAGCGCACACTGTCTGTCCTTGTGCAGCTCTGAATGAAGCGCGCGTCTCTCACGCAGCTCCCGTTACCGGAGTGATTCAACTACTGGAGGATGAGAGTGAACGGTCGCGGTACTTTGCAATGAACGCTGCCGGTAAACGGTCCGGTTGACTGGTGTTGTTTTGCGGGAATCTCTGAGCGTCTTTTCCGCAGCTGTATCTACATGTGTCACCACAGCATTTCGCTTTAGAAGGTACATCTTAATGTATTTAATAGACTGCTTTAGTATGTGTGTGTGTGTGTGTGCGCGTGCGTGCGTGCGTGCGTGCGTGTGTGTGTGTGTGTAAATTTAGAATATATAGTGTGGATTATATATGTAGTGCCGGAGGGTAAATTTACATTAATCCGTTTTTTTCTGTAATCTTGCAGACAAATGAATCATGTTTGAGTGTGGAGAGCGTTAAGTTCAAACCCAGTTCATTAGATCTTTAGTGCATCTTTCCATTCAGAAGTACTCTTCATTTGGGCTACTACTGCTATTAGGTAATTTACGACAGTGTATAGTTTTGTTATCATGAAAAATAACATGCCTAAAATAACTAATGGTGTACTGGTTTAAGATATTTACTCATCTTTGTCAAACCCATAAACTGGGGTTGGATTTATTTAGTTGGTGAGCAAATTGGTCTCCCATTATTACCAGCTGAAAGTGCATAAAAAAACTATAGACCACCCTGACAAGACTGGTTGACCAGCTAATGCATTATTTTTGGATGGATTAAGCTGTTTTTATGTGTTGCGTTTTAGTTCACATGCATATTTTCTACTGCGGTAACAGCCGTTGTGAGAAAATGATGTGTTGTTATCATAATAATTATAACTGTGCACTGGAGTCTGCTTAAAGTTTTATGTATGTATTTCTGTTTTAAGTGAAACATCTGTTTTATAAGAGTGTGTTTTGCTTAAATAATTTTGGTGCACACCATTTTGTATTTGCTTATCTAGAAAACAAGCATCTTGTTGTTTAGGTTTTTGTCACTCATCCAAGTAGCTTAACCAGCTCATCAATCATTCATTCACTAATAATAACAGATTTTTTTCTTCGCTGTATTTTAATTAAATTATAGTTTGACCCCAAAAACAATGAAAATGTATTTGCTGTTATACACATTCAGACTTAAAAGCATGGGTAGACAAAATTAACACCCAAGGCCCTACATTTAGGATTCAGGAGCCACAGGTAATTTTGTTTTACCTACGTGTGTGTATGTGCTTTTTGACTCACAAAGTGTTGGTTGTCATTGTCTTGAATTTTATGAATCACAAAGAATCATTCTTTCAGATAATAATAATATTTATTGCTCTCCTAAATATAAAAGTCATCGACATCTTGGATGGTCTGAGTGAACCAACCCTTAAAATATTTTACAAAAACAGAAGCATTCATTATCATTATGGGCTGCAGGGAACCACATCTCAATTCAGGAGTACAACATTTGTATTTTTATTTCTCAAATATTTCTCTTTTTATTTTGTACATATTTATTTCTCGGGCAAACCAACAATCATTCTTCACCAAAGAAAATAGATTATGTTTTTTTTTATTATCAATAAACAGCAGTTTCAGAGAGGAACAGTGTTTATCAGTGGAGTGAGGTACCCTTCTCAATGAAAATCACTTCTGGCCAACTCTACTCCAGGTTATCCATTTCATAACAGGGTTTTCCGTGTATCAAGCAATTGTGGAGCAAAAGAAACTCTGCTCCTACTTTGAAAAAAGACTCCTCTTTCATAGCAATCTCTGCTTAGCATCATTCAAATATCCAGGTTGGGAATACTGTGAACACAGACAAGATTGTATACAAATGGTTGAAGTTCCCAGTACTGTAAACTGTAAATATCAGCTCTCTCTGAACACTGTTTGACTCAAGTTTGAGCATCAGAACCAAATTTAGCTTCATTTCTTGTATTCTGGTCAACCATCATGTTGTTGTATCATTCCTAACGGTTCTCCTCACTTTTTATTTTCTCACAGGGTACTGGAGAGCAGGAACAAAATACCTCACTGGGAACATGGGCCAATCTGGGACTTCATCCTATTTTTCTCTCGCTCTAAAACTCAGCATCTTCCTCTTAGTTTTCTCCTATGAGCTCACGCCAGTCATTGCAGGCAGCTCCAAATTGAGCTTAGATGTAGATACTTCCAATGCAAACTCTTCACATGAGACATGTGGTGGTAGTTATGAATGCAAAGAAGGGGTGATCTTGCCAATTTGGACACCAGTGAACCCGTCCTTTGGGGATAAGTTAGCCAGAGCCACTGTGTACTTTGTTGGTTTGTTCTACATGTTCCTAGGGGTATCCATCATTGCAGACCGCTTTATGGCTTCCATTGAGGTCATCACATCCCAAGAGAAAGAGATCACCATTAAGAAGCCCAACGGAGAAACCACAACTACTACAGTTCGTATTTGGAATGAAACAGTCTCGAATCTGACTCTCATGGCTTTGGGTTCCTCAGCCCCAGAAATTCTGCTGTCCGTGGTTGAAGTGTGTGGGCACAACTTTGCCGCAGGCGAGCTGGGCCCAAACACCATTGTGGGAAGTGCAGCTTTTAACATGTTTGTCATCATCGGTCTCTGTGTCTCTGTGATACCCGAAGGAGAGCATCGGAAGGTCAAGCACCTGCGGGTCTTCTTTGTCACCGCCACTTGGAGTATCTTTGCATATACGTGGCTTTACCTGATTTTAGCAGTGATTTCCCCAGGTGTTGTGGAGGTCTGGGAGGGACTTCTTACTCTGTTTTTCTTTCCGATTTGTGTATTATTTGCTTGGGTTGCAGACCGGAGACTTCTGTTTTATAAGTACGTGTACAAACGTTACAGAGTTGGAAAGCAACGTGGGATAATTATCGAGACTGAAGGGGAACCAGAGCTCCAGTCAAAGGCTGATTTTGAAATGGATGGCGGAATGCTTCACTCTCATGCAGAGGAGTTTTTAGACGGCGCAGTTGATAATGAAGAGAAAGACATGGATGAGGATGAGGCCAGAAGGGAAATGGCCAAGATTTTGAAGGAACTGAAACAGAAGCATCCGGAAAAAGAGATGGAACAGTTGGTTGAGCTTGCCAACTACCACGTCCTCAGCCAGCAACAGAAGAGCCGTGCTTTCTATCGCTGTCAGGCCACTAGACTTATGACTGGTGCAGGAAATATACTGAAGAAACATGCTGCAGACCAAGCCAGAAAAGCACTTGGCATCCATGAACTTCGATCGGAAGTCTCCGATAATGACATCTCCTCCAAGATTTTCTTTGACCCTGGCACATATCAGTGTTTGGAGAACTGTGGGACAGTGGCTTTGAACGTGGTACGACGCGGTGGTGACTTAACTAGCACTGTGTCAGTGGAGTACAGAACTGAGGATGGCACTGCCAATGCAGGTTCTGATTACCAGTTCACTGAGGGTGTTATAGTCTTCAAACCAGGTGAAACCGAAAAGGAGATCAGAGTGGACATTATTGACGATGATATATTTGAAGAAGACGAACACTTCCTGGTTCATCTCAGCAATGTCAAGGTCATATCTGAAGGAACCAACAATGGAAACCCAGGTGCCAATCATGTGGACACATTAGCTGGTCTTGGCCTTCCTTCAACAGCTACCGTGACTATCTTTGATGATGACCATGCTGGCATCTTCTTATTTGAGGAACCAATTATTCATATTAGTGAAAGCATTGGCATGATGGAGGTGAAGGTAGTACGCACATCTGGAGCTCGTGGAGTAGTGGTAATCCCCTATAAAACCATCGAAGGCACAGCCAAAGGTGGAGGAGAGGACTTTGAAGACACCCATGGAGTCTTGGAGTTCCAGAATGATGAGATTTTGTAAGTAATTTTTTTTTTTATTTCTATAAAAAATGTTTTGCATTGTGTCACAAAATGACAAACTGTGTAATGGGTGGCAGAATAATTCACAGTTCAAATGGCAATATGACAATTTAAGACCATTCTGTGCTATCACTTGTTCAATTGGGTCAGCGTTATGTCAGCGTTATTTTAATTGGGTAAATTTAGAAATTAAACTTAGTTATAAACTATAGAATTTGCAGCTATTACAAATTTGTAAGTAAAAATATATTAAATATAAAATATTGCTGGCCAATATAAACATGTTAAGCATAAATTTGAACTACTGGTCTGACAAGGCATGCAGAATAAATCCTTATTCTTGAGCGCTACAAGTAGTGTAATCGAAAATGATAAAGTCTCCAAGCCATCCAGTTGTTTTTATCTCCTCAGTCTTTGCTCTTTGTTTCTCAAAAAATGTGTTTCCTCCTTTATCTATGTGCCTGCCTCATTTTCCTTTGCAGCTCTCCTGTTGCTTTTTAACCATCTCATTTCTCCACTGGCTTTGCTCCCCAAAGCCATTAGCAATCCAGGCTCATTCTGATTACGTTTCCCTATATACATTTCCGGAGAAGGCAAAATACGTCCCAGGAGATAAGTTTTTTTTGCAGTTGTTGTTTTCACAAATCCGCCAAAGACCACTGTGTATGCTTGTTCAGTTTTCAAATTTCTCTTGCAAGTGCCATTTGCGCTCGCTCTCCTCGCGTAAAGCCTGGTTTGCCTTGTGCGTTCATGTTCATTTATATTTCTGCTCGCTGTTTGTGTTGCTCTGGAATAACCCTTCCGAAATGCTAGCTGGCAGTAGGTTTTTATGTTCCTCTGTGTTTTTTTGCTGGTGTTTTGTTTTTTTTGAACGCTACCTTAATGTACAAGTGGCTAAAACTTGCTTATTTTAAGGCAGGACCCAGAGGACGTGCAACAACTTTAATCATACGGTAAACATATAAAAAAAACTTTCATCTTGAGCTCCTTCACAGGACTCGACACTTGTAAACACTCACTCCAATGGGTTCGCGCGGCTCTTGGTCCTGCTCACACTCGTCAGCGATACCAAGCCGACCAATCACAGAGCTTGTGCTACATTTTTTGAGAGGTGCGCTTCAGCGACGGCCACGGCGAGGGCTATGCGACCACGCGAAGGCTGCGCCGGAGCATACGCGTGTGCTTGACGCAGAAATATAAATCAGCCTTAAGTCCACCAGAGGCCACTGTCGACTGACTAACTGACTGACTGACCAACCGACCGGTTCACCCCACCCTCCCGCTTCCCTAAACCCAACCAATAGTATTTTGAAAAGAACCAATTGACCCACCCACCCCCTTCCCTAAACCCAACCGCAGTGTTTTGAAAAGCAATCCAGAAAAAAAATCACCTTATTTTTACCACTTTTTCAGATTTTACCACATTTTCACCCTGTTATTTACTTGTTTATTTTATTTTTGGCTTCTGTTTTTGTCTTACCTGCTTTCTGGAACTGTTCTTAACCCGACTCAAACCTCGTCGTCGTGGTCTTCTCTGCTCTGCATCTCAAGTCCGCTGACTTACATTCCGAGCTAACTAAACAAACTGGTAACCGCAGAAAAGCCGTCCACATGCAGGTAAGCAGTTATCTGGTAAGCAAGAAAAGAAACCGTGTCATACTGCCCTGTAGCGTTGGTTTTTAAGATGAAATGCAGCCATACGTAGCTCTGGCTACACAATTCGTGATCTCCAGAAATGTATATAGGGCTACGTTTTCTGAATGAGCCTGTGTAGATTTGCACACTTTGTTTTAGAATCCAAAATTAATCAATAGTTTTGTATAGGAAGAGATCCCAGACCTTTTGCTTTTACCAGACCCATGGCTGTATACGGGAAAAAAGTGTTTAAAGACAGGGTAGTTTTGGGGTCAAATTTACTGCATATTATTATATAATTAATACGTCATTGCAGTATCATGCATTTCCACATCAAATGTGGTCCTAATTCACTTAAAGTAGTGTAAAAATCTGTTTAGCTGGATCTAAAGAGACTTAGAGATACTTTTATTGCTTGAGGTGATTAAGTTCTTCCAACAACGGACCTTTGACACACAATAAAAGCTTTGATAAATGTTCTCCTTGAAGTCTGAACTGAATGAAAAAGCATCTGGTTTGGAGTGAATGAGCTAAGTAGAAGCTTTCCACTAGTTGGATCTGCTTAATCTGTGTAGAGACATGCCACAGAATGTCTCAGAGCTCCAGAACTGCTCATTTGGGTGACTAATTGCATTTCCATAACCGTTGCAACCGTCGTGCTCCAGCGTCAGGACTTCTGGCAGGGAAGAGGCTCTCCTCACCCATCTCCCCATCTGGCGCCCGGCCTCAGATCATTTATTGGTATGATCACATACTTGACAAGGTGGCCTGAACCCCAGATATTTTCCATGACAGGGAGGATATAATGATAACAGATTTACACGGTCAAAGATAAACAGCTCTGAATTTGCTCCAAGATCTTGAAATGGAAAAGCTCCCTTGCCTGTGCTTATTTTAAACTGATTAATGGGAAGACACGCACAAATGTAAACAGAGGAAAACGCATTGCTTTGAAGTAAGCAACCTACACCACGCCGATCTGGCTTTGCCTACACATGAAGTTCCATATATGGACAGGTTTGGACGCAGGATCTTATTTGAGGACAACTGTTGGTGGTGGATGCTTTTATATGGTGCTACTTCAATTCAGTGTCCTTTTACTTGTAATTTAGATCAAATCAGCTATTTGGATTGCTTAACTAAAGGAAAGTCTGACAAGAAAAAGGTGATTTGTTTTGGGAGGTTTTAAGTAGGCCAGATGGAAAATGATTCAGTGCATCACATATTGAAAACAAAGAGATCGTACTATAGATTAGACACTCAGGATGTTAATAAAGAAGTGAGGTAAATGAGGACCCTTGGGTATCATAGTAGTGCTGGTAAATTTGGAGCTGTTCAATGTCTTTATCTGTCTCTCGTCAGTATGTTTGTCTTCACAGCAGTAGTCCTGTTTTCTCCTACTCCTTTGATTATTGTTGAAGTAAATCTATAACTGACCTCTGACTGCATGGGTACAAAGCAGTCTTAAAAACACATGTAAATGCTATGGGGTCACTCTATGTCAACTAAACCAGAGGTCCCCAGCTGAAAAAATTACATCTTTTATATATTAGGATTTGAACGACTAGATTTTTAAGTCGACTTTTATGTTATCAAAGTCGAGTCCAGTTGTCACTGGTGACTTCATCAATAAAAAATGATGCAAATGTTTTGCAACATGCCACAATTTGCGATTTATTTGCAGGAAATATATACACATGGCCGTTTGACAGCTCAAAACATGTTGCAAAAACAATGCAACATTACCAATGACCAAATTTAATGCAAAGCAGATGCATTGTCAACACTTTCGTTATGTTAATAATGCAACTTTAGCACCTGGCCTAATTTTACTACTAAATAAGTGCATTCAACACTAATCACTGCACATTGTAGTTAGAACGTAACAATACCAGATATTTTAGTGCAGAAATAATGCATACGTCCTCAGCACATACAGTAGATTCATGTGAAGTTCTTCATAACAAAACACACGAAAGACAAAGGCTTTAACGTTAAGCCATATTACACTATCAGAGACTTGCACAGCCACATATTTTACCACTATGATAGTGTGCACTAGAAAGCTGCTCAAAATCCTTCTCAAGTCGGCCGTTTTTCACAGTTTTTGGCTCATCTTGGTTATCAGAAGTCTCCTCACTTCACATCTGCGCCGCGTTCAACTGGGATGAGGTTTACACACGCTGTTAAGTTTGTCAGACCTCCACGGTTTCTGCAAACTTCACGGTTCATTCACAAAATATGTCCGTGTCTACGCTTTGCAAAGGGCAACAGCCAACAACATTACTTTTCCAGGGTTGCGTAAACGTGATTGGCTAGCAAGGGTGTTTGCATGGAGCGATCTAACTGGCATCTGTTTTGACAATTTAAAATTCACTCAAAGTTCACAAGAATCTTTGACACTGACATAAGAATAATCTGAGGGCAGTTTCATTCAGTGAACCACTTTAGTGTGTAACGCTGGCATGTAGTTAAGGTAAAAAAAACACGTGATCTGCGCAGCGTGACTAGTCGACGTCATTTAAAATGTGTCACCACAGAGCATTAAAGTCGGTGCAACCCCTAGTGTGTATGT
>CAIGQZ010032461.1:13387675-13429112 GCA_903798205.1 Danio tinwini | reverse complement strand
TATAGTCCAGAGCTCCTTCCGTGGGATTGAAGGCAGGTGCGCGCCACAGGTGCATCTCATCTGTGGCGGGCCTTGTTTCACTCCCACGGCTCTCGGCCACGCCCCCTCGCCACAGTATTTTCCACCAATTTAAATTTGATCAAATTTTATTTGACATCCATACACACTCATTCACACACATACACTATGGACAATTAAGCGTACCCAGTTCACCTATACCGCATGTCTTTGGACTTGTGGGGGAAACCAGAGCACCCGGAGGAAACCCACACAAACACTGGGAGAGCATGAAAACTCCACACAGAAATGCAAACTGACCCAGCCGAGGCTGGAACCAGCGACCTTCTTGCTGTGAGGCAAGCAGGCTACCCACTGCAACGTGATGCCCATTAGTATTATTATTGCTATTATTATTATTTTTATTATTAAGTAAGATCTCATTTATTGAATTTTTGTTTGTTTTATTTCTTGTAAAAGCCTACTTTTCTTAATAAATAACCTACTATTAATCAAAACCATTAACGTTTGCTATTTATTTTTGTTTTCACAAGCTTTGGAGGCGTAAAGTATATCCCGCTTTTAAATAATAGGTCAACTATAGCTTTCCTCATGAGCCACGGCTGCGTTCAAAATGGCATAAATGTTTTCAAAGTGCACTGTGAAGGCAATGCAATTGTTAATATTACAGTTTGTGAATGTACTATGGATTTGGGAAACGATAAATCAACAAACTATGTTTGTAACAACGCAACTTGCGACCTTAGTTGGCTAACAATGGTTTTCGGTAACCCACCCCAGGTCAATATAACAAGGGTGCTGGACAACGGCGGTGAGGATCCAATTGCAGAGTCTTTATTCAAAAGAGAAAAATCCGGCAAGCAAGGGTCAATCAAAGGAGTAAAAAAAATCCAGAAGGGCAATACAAAACCAGGCAAGAGATCAGTATAGGCGTCTAACCAAAAATCAACAAACAAAGCAAAGAATCAAACCATGGCACGGCAAGAAGAAACGTTTCCTGATGCTACAGGTAGAACAAGACTCAGCACTGTGTGTGTGCAGGTGTGGTGTATTTATAGTCCCATGTAATCAACTCATCGTGATCCTCCGGCTGTGTGAGTGTAATCAATGTAAAACAGAAACAGGTGTGTGTGAGGTGCATGACAGGACTTTGTGTGGTAGCAGAATTGCAGTCCAAGTGAACGGTCTGCAGTATCTAGATTGCTGCTGACTGTAACACCATCACTGTTCCCCTTTGCATAAAATAACAGATATTAATATTATATTTATTTAATTTAATTTTTATTTAGTATTTTGAATTAATTTTTATTGCATTACCACTTATAAATATACATTTTGGGCTTGACAAAAGGTGGATAACAGCCAGATTGATCTATTGATAAATCAATCTTTCATTATTCCCCCATTCATGTAAGATAACAGATATGGCGGTTACAATTTCAGCAGTGGAAAATCTCTGCAGAACTTCTCACTGAGCAGTGCAGAAGAATGTAAACAACTATTTGGCCCTCATTCATTCAGCTACAGTATGTTGTTGTCGGCACAGGCGTAGTTTTGGATCTAAAAATTATTTTCCTGACAGCAATTATTCTACCTTTCATAACTGCAAGAAGTTCCACACATACTTTCAACCTGCTTTCTCTCTCACTGTAAGGTTTTCCTCCTTTTTTTCCATGATTATTTTGAACACTTGCATAAACTCCATGGTGTATTTTCCATGACTTCAGCCGAATGGCAACATGAGGGCGGGCAGGAATATGGGAAATATCCTCCTTCAAACTTGGAAAAACGGATCACAGTGACAGACTGCTATGTTTTCCTGCGCCTTTTACTGTAGAGAGGAGAAACTGTCTAAAATTAAACATAAGCGGAAGAAGTATGCTTTTTTATTTTGAGATTTAAGATTCATCCTTGAAGCTTCACACAGCAAACTGAGCAGCACCCACACAGTGCCGGGGAGTAACTTACTAAAAGTGGCGATGCTAATGTACCGAACTACGGTTTGATTAGCATGGCAGTAGCTCTGCAAATCAGAGCAGCTTTGCCAGCGTCATGCTGCTTTTTTCCCAGTGTGCAGTTTTATGAAATGCTGCATCTTTAGTTTTTATGTACTTAGCTTTACAGACAGGTGAACTGTGGCAAATGCACAATTCTGTCTTTATGTATCATTACAGTTTTACTCATTTATTTTAGGTTTGCGTACAGAGTTCAGTAGCCTATGTGTAATCTCTGAGGTTTGATTTGTATTGGGATAGAAATGGTAGCATTGTTGGGTACAATTAAAACACTGCAAACTGAAAATACGCTGGCTCAGTGGTTAGCACTGTTGCCTCACAGCAAGAAGGTCGCTGGTTTCAGTGTAAAGTTTGCATGTTCTTCCCATGTTCGTGTAGGTTTCCTCCAGGTGCTCCAGTTTCCCGAAGCGGCAACCTCCCGTTCTCACTCGCGAAGCAAATAGGAAAGTAACTGAAACTGCAATCCATTGAAATTCCGCTAGTCCTGGCTCCATAATATAGCAAATTTCTATTGAGCCCAGTGTTAATATGGCCAACTTTACAACAGAAAAAAATGTGTTTGCAGCCTGTTACAAAAAATTATTTTGGTTCATATAATTACAATTATATATAATATTACACTTTATGACAACTGTGAGGGGGGTGAATTTTTTTATAACTCATCTGTTTCCTGGCCACTTAATTATAAGTAATTAAGGGAGTGACAGCTAGGTCTCGCTGGTCACCGTCTCGCTGGTCACCGTCACTTCCGCTTCAGCATCTGAACTCGTCATATACATCGTATTTTTGTGTTGTTTTATGTGGCTTTACACAGTCAGTTGCTTTTTTGAATTATTTCTTACAATTATCAGATGATATGGCATGCTGTGTGCACTTAATTGTTCTCACAAACCATTCACTTGGCCTCCATTTCCCAGGTGAGTGAAATTATATACTGAATTATTATAACATCTCTATAAATGTATTTGTTTTATTTCAGATTGTTTATCTATTCAATTCAATTCAATTCACCTTTAATTGTATAGTGCTTATACAATGTAGATTGTGTTAAAGCAGCTTCACATTCAAGATTATAGTAAATTGAAACAGTGTGTTAGATTTTCAGAGTTTACGCTCAGTTCAGTGTGGGTTAGTAATTACTACTTAGAGTCCAAACACTGAAGAGCAATTCCATCGATGCGCAGCTCTACAGATCCCGAACCATGCAAGCCAGTGGCGACAGCGGCGAGGAAAAAACTTTTCACCAATTGGCGAAAGTGAAGAAATTAAAAAACCTAGAGGCCAAACGTCTTGTGCAGAGCTGCAGTCTAGGCACCGGAAGCTGGAGAATGCTGGACCCCAGCAAAGACTCCTCTGTCCTTGGAGCATCACAGGAATCAGTCTCATGCTCTCCACTCCTACATGACCACCACAGCAGCTGCTCAGGATGCGGCCTGGTCCAGGATTGTGAAAACCTCGGGATCATCTCGTCACTGGTCTTGGATCACATCAGTGGTGCTGCATAGTCTGAGGGCCTCGGGATGAGTACCCCCAGGTGGAAATAGAGAATAAGAGAATAATTAGCGTAGGTGCTGTTTATAGGTTTATAGTGTTTATAAATGAGATGCAAAAACCTGCGTGGGGCACAATCATGCGTCATAAGTGATGCATAAGTGAGTGTATGCTTTAAAAAAAATGATTTTTTTTTTATTTATTTGAATCTAGTTTTGATCTGTGAGAATGTGTCTGAGCCTCGGACATTATCAAGAAGGCTATTCCAGAGTTTAGGGGCCATAAATGAGAAGGCTCGACCTCCTTTACTCAACTTTGCTATTCTAGGTACTACCAGAAGCCCTGAGTTTTGAGATCTTAAAGAGCGGGTTGGATTGTACCGAGACAGGAGGTTGGTTAGATAAACAGGAGCTAGATTATTTAAAGCTTTATAGTTAAGAAGCAGTATTTTACATTCAATACGAAACTTAACAGGCAGCCAGTGTAAGGAGGATAAAATTGGGGTGATATGATCATATTTTCTTGACCTGGTAAGACCTCTGGCAGCTGCATTTTGTACTAGCTGAAGTTTATCATCTATATTTTGTCTTTAGAACTTGAATGCACTCCAAAATCTGACAGATTGATTAGGTGTAAGCTCTAGAACAGTCATCTAAAACGTCACATGTAGGCATGGGACGATAACCGTTTTCAAGGTATACCGCAGTTTAGAAAAGTTAAGGTTTTAATACCGCCAAAGTTTTCTGTATTACCGTTTCTAAGGTTTTTTTTAGGAGGACAGTATCTCCAGCAGAAAAAAATATCCAAAGATGCCGTTTTAAATTGTAAAGTAATCAGTGTTTTTGAACAAAGACAGCAGGAGTCAATGATTCATTTGAATTATTTAGCCTGACATGTTTACTGCTCCAAAATATTTTTTAAATAAATATATTGTGTTCAAATGAGTTTAGAGGTTTAGTTTTTTTACCCAGACAGTTAAAAAGAATATATTTTAGAGCAGTGCGTGCAATACCGTGATACCGTGAAACCGTGATATTTTTATCCAAGGTTATCATACCGTCAGAATCTTATACATGGCTAGTCACATGTTACGCCTGGATTTCATAAATAGCCCTTGCATTAACTAACACAGACTATATTTGAACATTTTTGGAAGTAATTCACATTTCCTCCTGTAGAAAAACGTCATAAGAACAATGCATCGTGGCTCAATGTACTACAACAGTGTTTTTAAAAGTCACTTTATTGATAGTACACAACCAAGAACATGTGGTCAGAACAAACGAGTCACAGGTAATAAAGTATTAAGCGTTTCTCCTGTCTGTTTCTCAGCTCACGCTCCGCCTCTTTGCCCTTGTTTGGTATTCCCGGTCAGTGTGATGACGCACAAACAAAATGGCGACATTGGCCACGCCTACTGGTAGCTTTCCTTTGCGTTCTTCAGAAACCTATGGGTGACGTCACGGATACTACGTCCACATCTTTTTTTTCCCCCCACAGTCTGAAGACATGGGTTGTAAGTGAATTGGATTAACTAAATTGGCCATAGTGTATGAATTTGTGTGAATGTGAGAGTGTATGGGTGTTTCCCATGACAAGCTTGCGGCTGGAAGGGCATCCGCTCTGTAAAACATATGCTGGATAAGTTGGCGGTTCATTCCGCTGTCGCGACCCCTGAAGAATAAAGGGACTAAGCCGAAGGAAAATGAATGAATGAATGAAATTAACAAAAACAAAGTCATACCTTTTTTATGCTAATTCATTTTACCATGAAACACTTAATAGAAAGCAGCTTGTGGAATTAAAAGTAGGATTTGTCTGGGAAAATCCACTTCCCTCCTAAGTTCCTACTGCTAAGTCAATGTCGTCCATGGATAAAACTGGCCTATAACAGATCAGGATAGACAGAGAGGAAGCGCAATGGAAATAACAGCACTTCAGAAAACAAGACCTATTCCTGGATACACTTGAGAGGGTATTATTTTGGACTACTTAAATGCAATCTGTGCTCCTCCACAACAAACTGGCAAGGCCTGTGATGAGGACGGCGACAGTGACAATAACGAGAGATTATAATTAAAGGAACGCATCTTCCCCCCCTCCCTCCGAGAAATGTGTTAAAAGAATATCGGGCAGGAAGCTTGACAGCCGCTGAGCGGATGAGCATGAAAACACAATCTGTCATACACAGAGCTGATGACTGGATGATAAAGGTATGTGTACCACACTAGGCTTCAGTCATACCCTGTTATTCCTTCTAATAAGCCTCAATGCGGGATGTTTTTTAGGGTTTTGAAGTTATAAAGGAGAAAGTAAAAGAACAGCGTGAGTCATTATATTATGTAATGAGTCAACAAAATGAACAGAACTTGAAGTGGTAAATCTGCTTCTGTGTGGTGCATGGAGAGGCTGCTGGAAAACATGTCAAAGCTACAAGCTATTGACTGCATAATGTAAGGTAATTAGGCTACCCAGAATCAAATTATCATTTGTATACATTTAAAGGTAGTGAAATGTGCACTTTTATAAAAAAAATGAGTATAACTAAAATATAGAATTGAAAGCTAAGTGATTGTGTATTGAGATGAAATGTTCATTTATTTTACTTTGGCGAATTAAATTTAGATGAATTAAAAAAAACTAAATTGTCCATAGTGTATGTGTGTGAATGAGAGTGTATGGATGTTTCCCAGTACTGGGTTGCAGCTGAAGGGGCATTCGCTGTGTAAAACACATGCTGGATAAGTTGGCGGTTCATTCCACTGTGGCGACCCCTGATTAATAAAGGCACTAAGCAGAACTTTTTTTTGAATATAATTTGTACATGTTTTTTGTATTATACAAGGAGTATCCTGAGTATATGTATTTGGTGTTTATAAATGGTACCCAACAATAATTGGACACTATAACCGGAATATTTATTTTTTTTCCCTTGTGTCAGCCAGTAGAATTTAGAGAAGTGTGATAATGTACTTATGTCTTTCACTACTTACAAAAATAATAATCTGGCAAAAAAAACTAATCACATTTGTGAATTTCTATTAGAAGGCAGTGCGGTGTCTGCTTTACTGTGTCCCTTAGGCCGAAAAAGAAATTACTTCTGACTAAATCCATTGGCTGAAGGTTGTCAGGCTGTGACAGGAGACTTTTCAATGCAGTCAGTTGTTAAGAAACTTTCCCATATTTTCCGCCAGGGAATGACAACATTCCATTAGAAGCAGTAACAAAATGGAGATGGAATTATACTTTACCATGGATTAATGGATAGATGACATTATTCCCAGGCTTGGTTGAAATGAATCTTGGCTTCTCATCCATCTTCTCTTTATCCTATTACATTGCATTTCTTAAGGATTTTTCTCTGCAAAGAAAATGTTCCCTTTTATTCTCATAAACTGGCTTGGATGTTCTTGTCTCACACCAACTTGTCTCTGAATGTAGTTGACATCTCTGTTTGGTGTGTTTTTTCCCTTTGTATCTATCAACAATGCTCTGGTTTATTAAATCTGTCAGGGATATTTTAGTTAGTGAGAAATAACAATATTTTGCATTTCTTAAGCCATTGAACAGATTAGGGCAACAGTGCCAGACAAAAGGGAAGGATTAGGAATGTAACCTGGTTTTGGCCATCTGTCCTCCTACCTTGATCACACTGGGTCTGCTATTTGTGGTTCTGACATATCTGGAGATTTATATCATGTGATTCAGAAAGAAAGTGATTTACAGACAAAGTATTTGCAAAACGTCAGAGGTCTGATTATAAAACCCTGTGGTACTCCATTGGTTAAATATAGTAGAAAGGTCATAATAGTTTTGCACACCTCAGAAATGATAAAGTGTCTTAAAGTGAAAACATTTCAGGAATCATATATGTATCTGTAGCCTTCGTGCCAGGGGAAATTGCGTTAAGATTAATGTCACTGTTGAGTCATCTGTGATATGCTATATATGAGAGTAAGACACTGCAGCTGTACATATGCAGAGCATGACCTTTTATTGTAACTTTATCTGTCCCGTTTTAGCTGTTGGGATGCAAATAGGAAAGCTGGAAAGACTGTCTCACAGGAAATTGAGCATGTTAAGACGCCAGTAAATAAACAAGTAACTAGACGAGTCCTGAAGGATCCAGTATCTCAAATATTGACTGAACCGGACACTTAAAAATGCACACTATTTTTGTAACTGGGTTCCCATGGTCAAACCTGAAAATAAAAAATATATATTTCCACATTTTTTAATATACAGTTGTTTTAAAAGGCTTAATATGTTATAAATAGCATTAGCAATTTTATTAGAATTTTGAGTATATATATATTTTTTTTATATATAAACGTGTTTCCTATCTATAACATTGGCTACTGTAGACATCGCCTTCAGTAAATGCTTGCAGATAAAAACATGACCATAAGCCCCAAACCAATGATCTGTCCACTGAGAGTTTAATTGGAGTCATTTATGCACTTGTGTAATCATTTATCCATCTATTAATTTTGAAGATTGCAGCTTGAACTTCTTATATGAATGACAGGAAAAGTAATGGAAAATGTGCGAAAACCTTTGTTTTGTGATGCTTTTCTTGGCTCATCGTGATTTGCGTGGTATTTTTGTCTTGACGTTTGTAAGTTGCAAAAGAGATCTAGTTGAATTGATGTTGTTTATGCTATTTTACCAAATAACATGTTGTCTAAAGCATTAGTGCAGGTGCGTGGCTCATCAAAACCGAAGTCCATTTTCACAGTTTGATGCATGATCTCTATCAGTTGATTACAGCAGTATTGAGCATGACATTTCGTCTGACACTCTTTTCCTCCTGTCATCTTGTCCCCAAGCACAAGCAGAAGTTCTTTCTAAAGCATGCTAGACATTTCACAGCTGTCAAGTGCACTGTATAAACCTGCTGAAAAAAAAACTCTGCCAGGAGAAGATTATATATTCCAAAACGTGTGCACACGCTGCTTTCTTTCTTTATACATACAGGTGGAATAAAAAGAGTTTGACAATCAATATGAGGCAGATTTGGGAAGCTGCTTGTGAAAGCCTGATGTTGTCAAGAGTGTTGCATGTGGAGTTCTTGTAATGTTTAATAATTAAAAGTAGAATGTTGCTCATTTTATTTTGGCAGCATTTCATTGTTGTAAATGTAATTAGAAATACGAAAAAGTAAGGTTCTGCTATTATCAACCCAGTCTCATTGGAAATATGTGCCCAGGGCTACATGTCTGAGAATCGACAAATATGTACCCTACTTGTAGTTTAACAATTGATGCCTTACATGTTTGAAATCTCAAATATGTTACTGGGGCACGTTTTCTCATACATGCCATTTCTCATAAATCCACCAGGGTCTACTGAGGACATTTCTAAAAATCTCAACGTGTTTGAAAGAAGCCAGTTGGCTTTTTGTCATGCATAAAATATCAGCTTAATATCGACTTACCCACACACCCCCTTCCCTAAAACCCAACCGATAGTGTGTTCAAAAGCAAACTACAATAGAAAAGCCATAGCGAGCTGCATGCTTCTACCGCGATCACACACTGCTTTTATGGTTTCATTTTTCCTGTTTTCTCAAACCATCCTTCGCAGAACTCAATCCCCGGTCAGCTCCGCTTTGCATCCCTAATATGGAGGCATTCACAGTTAGCTACTGAGCAAACCAGTCATGCCGGAAAAGGCAGCCATACAGAGGAAATCAGTCATATGTACCAGCGAGCACATATTTGTTGGTTCTCAAAAATGTAACCCTGGGCACATTACCCAATGAACTTGTGTTAAAACAATATATTAAAACATATTTGACGTTACCTGTGGCAGTTTTTTTTTTACAAACTACACCTTTAATTTACTGTTACATATAGTGCAGTGAACATGGTTCTAGAAAAATTATCAAAACTACAATATGATATAGATTACTATTACATTACTATTACAAAAACGAGATGTAGATATGAATAAAAACAGAATATCAGGATGAGAATGACAGTGATATGCGTACATCTCCATTTTGCTGATTTGCTTTCGTGGCTGTCACGTAGAAACAGCTGTACACAAAACAGCAGCTTGATGATGCAAGCGTACCGGGCTTCAGAAGGAAAAAAGACTGTGTTAACACAGTGAAACCAGCCGATAAGGTGGCAAGGGGGATACAATCGAACTGGATTCAATCCAGACAATTGAACCAAGTGTGAAAGCACTCTAAAATACATGTACATTTTTGTTTATCCTTAATGAAGTGTCAGAGGCTTAAGCTGTAACGGCTTTGTCAACTCTGGAAAGGGGGCGAAGAAAAGCAACTAATTTGCATTTAAAGAGACACGTAAAATGATTGTTATCGCAATAATAGCGTATGCAATATCCATATCTCAGATGTCATAAAAACCAGCTAATCCTGGCAGATCACTAAAGGACTACAAATGATATATGGACTACATGATCCAGTCATGCACAACACACTCACACCTGTTCCGGTTGTCTGCTGAATGCTAACACACACAGCTGATCAGAACTGATGATATGGACTTTAAAAGCAGCACAGACACAGAGTCTTGTTATACTGTTAAACTGAATAGTGAACATTACGAGGCATTTTCCTCGCCTTTCTGTGTTTGACCCTTGCTTTGTGTTATTTGTTTGTTTACGTTGACTGCTGCCTGCCTGTACTGACCATTCGCCTGTGTATTGACCACAACTCTGGATTGCCCATATACATCTGTTTGCTCCTGATTGTGACCATTGTTTGTCTGACCATTCTCTGCATAATAAATCCTGCATTTGGATCTGCACCTCCCTTGTCAGCGTCCACTTCACATTACAGCAGAGAAGTGGAATAAATGAAATTCTTTTTACGTGTCAACGATTTGTGTGCTACATGCATAGGTTCTTTATCTAAATCTGACCATTCAAATAGGGCCTTTACTATCTTTATCCCTACCTCTCAGTAGTTGCTTTTAGGTGAACATAGAGCTGAAAATAAGTACTAATACCAGGAGACAACAACAGTCAGACAACTTCAGCTGAGGTTTTTGGTCATTTGTGGTGTTTTAAGATACTGCAGTACTTGCTGTCAGATGAGCTTCTTAAGTGAGTCGATTTGAGGATTTTTGCTCGACTAAAGGTCTTTCTTGGGCCTGCAGCAATTCCCAGGGCAAATGCTTGAGTTGCCAGGGGAAGCTGACCCAAACTCAGCTGCTCTCATGGCTCTGGATCTCCGTCTGCAGCTTCCCCGGGAGGGAGAACAGACAGACGACGTCAGGTCAACAGAAAATGATCTATATCTGTTGCTTTGATGACAAACAGGGCAGGCAATTAAATAAAACTGACATTTAAGGTTGTTTATTGAATCCTAGTGCATGAGTAGTGTTTTCTGTGTAATACTGGCTTAATTTTGTATTATGCTGTATATTTGTTTTTGGATAAGTGGATTAGACTTGTTGTGAGCTGAATATCCAGCATTTCAGCATGTGTGTGTATGGCTTGTCACAGGTGTTGTAGGGTAAATTAAAGGCTTATCTTGTTGTGTCCCAAAGAACACTCTGATGTCTCTTTAATCTCAATCTTTACTGCCGTGTCATTCAATTATGGGACAGCTGATCTGCTACAGCATGCTTGAAGCAAAATCTGTTATTTTTATCTTCTCTCACCCTGAAGCTTACAAAAGTCGACCTGTTTTTGCAGCCTTAAAGGGAATTGTTTACGTTTTTGTTTTACATGATGTTTTATAATGATTTAGTATGTTTAGTTAAGATTTTTGACACTTTTTCTTTCATGTTCTGTTATCTGTGAAACAAAAAATTACATGTTAAACATGATTTCAGTGATGTTCATTCATTCATTTTCTTTTCGGCTTAGTCCCTTTATTAATTTGGGGTCATCACAGCAGAATGAACCACCAACTTGCCCTTCCAGCCGCAACCCATCTCTGCACTCTCCGAAATAAAGGTACGCGAGTTGTCACTGGGGTGGTACCTTTTCAAAAGGTACAAATTTGTACCTAAAAGGTCCATATTAATACCTCAAGGGTACATATTGGTACCTGAAAAGTACAAAAATGTTCCTCTTAAAATTTGTAGGTACTAATATATATTTCTGAGGTACCAATATGGACCCTTCAAGTAGAAATATGTACTTTTAAAAAGGTATTTCTGAGAGTGTGGGAAACATCCATACACACTCATTCACTGGACAATTTAGCCTACTCAATTGACCTGTACCGAATGTCTTTGGACTGTGGGGGAAACCAGAGCACCCGGAGGAAACCCACGCGAACGCAGGGAGAACATGCAAACTCCACACAGAAACGCCAACTGACCCAGCCGAGGCTCGAACCAGTGACCTTCTTGCTGTGAGGTGACAGCACTACCTACTGCGCCACTGCGTCGCCCGTTTCAGTGGTGTTCCCTGCAAAAAACATTGTGATTTTTGAGTAGTAGTTTTTTAGGGATGCTAATAAGATAATGAACTCACTTACTTTACTCTTGACTGAATAGCTATATAGCTCAATAATGAGTAACCTTCTGAAGTGAAGATTACAGCATATACAGTATGCAGTGTTATATTAGTTTTGTTTCAGGAAGTCAGTTTTTCAGTTTATGTAAAACTACTGTTAGATATCTGAAAAACCTGAAAAGAACTTCTATATTGTATCTTTGCTATATTGCATGAAGGTACAGATTTTGTACCTTAATTTCTGAGAGTCTAGTGTAGTTAACTAACCCTAGACCCAACCAAAAGTATCTGTAAAGCAGAACTACTCTCAGCTCATAACCTGATTTTTGTACCATAATTTAATGGCAAATTTAATAATCTTTTGGGGGTGGCACGGTGGATCAGTGGTAAGCACTGTCGCCTCACAGCAAGTAGGTCCCTGGTTTGAGTCCCGGCTAGGTCAGTTGGCATTTCTGTGTGGAGTTTACATGTTCTCCCTGTGTTTGTGTGGGTTTCCTCCAGGTGCTCCGGTTTCCCCCACAGTCTGAAGATGCACCATAGGTGAATTAAATAAGCTAAATTGGCCGTAGTGTACGTGTGTGAGATATGGGTGTTTCCTGGTGTTGGGTTGCGGCTGGAAGGGCATCAGCTGCGTAAAAAATGTGCTGGATAAGTTAGTGGTTCATTCCACTGTGGCACCCCCTGATTAATAAAGGGACTAAGCTGAAAAGAAAATGAATGAATGAAATAAAATTACATTTACTGTATAAGCATTTTAGTACTTCAAGTGCTTTTACTTTTAAGTTTTTAATTTTAGCAATTATATTTTATCTATATTTCATTTAATAAAATAATTTGTAAGTTACAAAAAAACAAGACTGTTTTGAGCTATACTATCTATAAATTCTGTAAAATTTATATAAACAAATATAAAAAACAGAAATTAATATAAACAAGAAGCTACTTACAAAGAACATCATTAAAACATTTATATAAATTTATATAAACATGTATGTGAGCAATTTCAGCGGTTTGGATGTGACATTTGCAGCAAAAACTCAAAATATAAATTCACATAGAAAGTATGCGTTAACATTATATTGAAACATCTGTTTATATTTTCCAGAACTACTAACCATAGAGTTATGAGATCAGAAAAAAATATGTAAGCATGTTTTGTACTTTAAACAAGCAAAACAAACATGCAATATGGATTTGACAAAAAAAAGTCTGCGAGTTTAGAGTCTACAACATACTATGAAGACGTTCTGTGAATTAATCTGCACAACCCAAAAAAAAACCAATGCTAATCAAAAGGACAAGAGCTGGCTCTCTGTAGAACACAAATTATTAATTTTATTATATTATATATTTTTGTATTTATGAGGAAAAAGCTTCATTATGGATGTGACACCTCTTCGTTATGGATGTGACGGATGTGAAATTCCCATTTGTGTGACTTTTGGTAAATCAAATAGAATAGTTTGAAAACATTGACAGAAACTTTTTTGAGCATTGCTTGGTCACAAAGATATACACAGGAGACCCAAATGCAAGTGAAAACAAGATGATTTATTAAAAGAGTCACAACTGGTAAAGATCTCACCAGATATAGTGTAGGGCAAGGATGCTCACACCAGAATACGACACGCCAAACATCGGTAAAGGTTCATCCGTGAACCAACGTCGTATAGCAGTCTCTCATGGATATCTCACCAGATATTGAGGGAAGGGAAAGGTAGCGCTATGGAGCAGCTCTCGAGGAAATCGTCAAGTTTACCCACGGTAAAGTTTATTAGAAAAGCGGGTTTGGGGTGAAGTCTCTCACAGATAATGTTGTCTTCAAAGCAGGCAGTAGTAACAACATCAAAGAAACGAAGATGTGCAAAAGCTCCACATGAAACAGGCTAAGTCAGAGAGCCTCCACCACAGCGAGCGAGAAAGTCTAACAGAAGCAGACACAGGAGTGAACAACAACGAACTAATAATGCTAACTAAAAAACACTGAACATATATAGTGCGTGGAACGTGCATCAGCTGTGACTGATAACAAACACCTGTGCGTTAAGAGTAGCGACAAAACACGTGACCACCCAGCTGATGAATGTAAACACACACATGCACACACACCACGCGATGAAGAACCCAAACAAGACACACCCACTTCACACACACACACACACACACACATGCAAGAAAAACAGAAAGACCCATAAACGTGACATGCTTACACAAAAAAAGCAGAAACGGTTTTTGTATTTTGGTGAAAACTTAATTTTTTTATGGCAAGGTTGACATTTGCATGGAATTGCTCACATATATTCTGTACACTGTAAAATAAATAATTACAAGTCATGACACACATGAACACATTTTTTTAACTATTTTTTGTAGCTATACATAGTTTAACAAATAAAAAATATTCTATAAAAGAATATAATTTATCTATTTTTAGTCAGTTGGACTTGAGAGAACTAGACATTTCATTTAAAACTAAAACTAAAAACATGAAGACAGAAAGAATTGTTTACAGTGTATTACAAAAATATATGTATTCCTCCTGCTTGTGTAAAACATTCATTCATTTTCTTTTCGGCTTAGTTCCTTAATAATCAGGGGTCGCCACCGCGGAATAAACCGCCAACTTATCCAGCATATGTTTTATGCAGCAGATGCTCTTCCAGTCGCAATCCAGCACTGGGAAACACCCATACACTCTTGCATTCACACACATACACTACGGCCAATTTTAGCTTATTCAATTCACCTAAAGCGCATGTCTTTGGCCTGTGGGGGAAAACTGGAGGAAACCCACAACAAAACGGGGAGAGCATACTCCACACAGAAATCCCAACTGACCCAGCCGGGGATTGAACCAGCAACCTTCTTGCTGTGAGGCAACAGTGCTACTCACTGAGCCACCGTGTCGCCTTGTGTAAAACAATGTAGTCTATTTATTGTGTGTCCAGTGTGTTTGTATCCCTCTTTTTCTTAAAACAAATGATTTTGCTGCTTGTTCAAACTACTTATGTAAAATGATCTTAAACAACACAATTCTTGAGATTTTTTAAGCATCAACTTAATTGTTTCATGTTCAATCCACCTAAATTTATTAAGTTAACCTAATTGATTTGTGTTGGGACAACCTAAATAAATTGTGTGGAACCCTACATTTTTAACGGCGTGTCATTCATGGTGCTGTAGATCTGCATCTGTATCTGACAAGCAGCTTTCACGCTTGGGTAACCCGTCCACTAACTTCTAGTTCATGAAATGGCCGGTCATTTTTCAATCAGTTCATTCAGGCCGTGAATAAGCGCTGATCAGATGCCTTTCTGTTGTAATCAGAGAAGGAGAGCTAGAAACTTGAGGACAGCCAGAAAACATGGATCTGATCCCATTACAGATCTTGGAAGGGAAAGTAACAGTCTGTTCTTGGCTTTATGGTAACAATACGCAGCAGGAGTTCAGCCTGAGTCCTGGTTTTACACGTCTCATCGCTTTAATGCTTACGGGTCTTCTTTCCATGGACTAAGGAGAATCAGCTATAATGAATATTCCAGCTCGCATGCAGTCATCAGTCAAGAGCCAGGCTCTCTGAGCTGAAAAGAGCTTGCGCTGATTAGCTTTTCTAAGTGGAGAAAGATGTAATGCCATTAAATTGGGTTTAAATGGGTCAATCGTAAATCCAGATACGAGAACGGTCGCAAGAAAAAGTGTTGTACAATACTGTTGGCGATTGTTTTTTACTCTATAGCTGTTGTTTTAAGGAAAGGCACTACATGTGAATGACATAAAAATAATAATAATTATTACTATCATATTTCCCCAGATCATTGATGGCATTAAAAATACTAACATATTTGTATACAAATTTTCTATATATTTTCTTTAAATAGTCAAATTTAAATAGCCAAATGAGGCATTATTTAATGCATTTAAATTAATTTAAATGAGGCATTATTTAAATTCATTCAATTTTATTAGATTTCTAGCAACAAAAAAGGTAAAAAATTTTGTTTGTTTATTTTTCTGTCTTTTTTTCTTTTTTCAAAGGGGACATTTAGGAATTTTGTTTTAGCACTTTATAATTGTAATGTGAATGGGACGCTGACAACGGAGGTGCAGATCCAAAAGCAGGGTTTATTAGGAGATTGGTCAGGCAACAGTCAACTATGGATGGCTGACGTGAAACTGACGTTTAGACAAAGTGTTGAGATCTCGAAGCGCAAGTGTTTCGAAACACTGCACTGAAGCATGATCTGAAATGCCCAGGTAACAAATAAATTATATCTCTCCACATTAATTATAAATCTATATAAAATGCTGTGCTTCCCGCCTCTTTTATTCAGCCACAATAACTTCTGGGACTTCTCGAGTGAGTTTTGCGATCAAGTCTGCATCGATGCGTCCTCGATATCAAGAACACATCCAGAAACTTTCACGCATCCTCCGTTCATGCGGTCTTGGGTATTGGAACTGAACTTTGGCAGTTGATGATGACGTTACACGAAAACATGAGGACGCAAGATCGCAGAAGAATGCATATCGAGAAACAGCCAGAATTTGGTCCCTCTATAAATTGAGTTAATTACTCAAGTTAATGAGTCAATAAAAGGATTAATTAGGTGATGATTAAGGACTGATGATGAACATCTGCTGTTATTAAGCAGAAACACAGAAGAGAAGCACAAAGCTACAACTGACTTCAGTCACAGCCTTAGATGAAATAAGATGAAATATAATACATTGAATCTCTCAAAATCTCAGCAGAGTATCAACTCGATCAATAAGCAACTACACAAACAGCAGCTTTACTTATTACCAACCTGTTTGCCCTTATTTAAACAGGGAATAAATCTTTCTGAACTGAGTACTTTTTACTCAGAGGATTTCGTTGTGCTGTTTTCATTTATTTTATCATTTAGCTTTAAGTTAAACTTAGTAAAAAAAAAAAAAAATATATATATATATATATATATATATATATATATATATATATATATATGTATATATATAATTTGTCATCTTAATAAAACAAAGAATATGTGCAGAGGATGTTATGCATTATACATAAAATCTAAACATCATTACATGAATCTGCATTTCTCCTTGAGCTTGAGCATCTGTATGCATTAACCTTGGATGTAATTTATGCAGTTTGCTGCTTGTCTTATTCCGAGTGTGTGTGTGGTGGTGGTGGGGGGGGGGGTTGTTGTTGTTTGTTTGGTTGTTTTTTACTTCACTTGACATATTGTTGCCTTGTTATCAGAGTAAATATAATTGGCTTCCTGCATGCAGATTAAGTTTTAAGTTACTGCACTGACCGTACACATGCTGTGTCATATATACAGTATATGCATGTTGTGTAATATTATGTAAAGATCTTTTTGGCTGTTTGTCTGTTGATATTTTTAGCAGTTTGTGGTAGTGGTGGTACTAAATAAAAATAAAGCCAACAAAAATATTATATAAACTCAAAATCCCAACATTCATAGTTTATATCTCAAAATTCTGACATTTTTTCTCTAAATCATGGCTTCATTCCATGAAAATGGGAGTTTTTAGGCTTTCTGACAGCTCTGACTTTATTTCTCATGAATTTAGGTCTACATCTCAAGTTTATAATTCATTTGAGATATAAACATAGTTGTGATTGTGAGATATGAACATCATTTTGAGAAGAAAAGTCTGAATTGCCAGTTGCACTGTAAACTAACAGTTCTTGGTTTATATCTCACAATTTCTTTTTACTTTAATCTAAATATTCATTTTTTTCAATTTTGGGTTTCAACTAATAGTAATTGGCGTTCCATTCCGCTGTGGTAACCCATGATAAACCAGGGACTAAGCCGAAGGAAAATAAATGAATGACTCTCAGTTGAAGGAAAATGAATTAATGAATGAATGAAGAATTGTGAGATAAATGTCACGTTTACCTGTTCTTATTTTTAATCCTGTGATGAAAACAAGCTTCTATAAACATATATCACTCAGGCCCGTAGCCAGGGGGGGTTCAGGTGGTTTGGCAGATCTAGAATTTGTCCCACATGATCTCATTGTCCTATTTTTACTGCTATGCCATCATAAATAGTAAACAACTCATAGAAAAAGGCTTTAAAGGGCACCTATTTTAACCCTTTTTAAAGAGGTAATATTAATATTATGGTTCTTCTGAGTGTGCTAGTTTAGGTTCAGTTCAAAACACAATTCAGTTTTTTTTATTATGATGTGTTAAAAAGTGTCATTTTGGGGGCGTGTATACAGTTTGCTGTTTTAGGGGCGTGTTGCTTCACATGAAAACTAGTTTCGACTTCCCGCCCAACTTAACAAGGGGGCGGAGCCAAGAGCTTCCCCGCTGTGTGTATTGCAATAGACAGGCAGACAGAGAGAAGCAACATGAGTACCAGCATTCAGACGTACATGTAGGACTCAGACACAGACCAAGCAGAGAGTACAGAATCATGTGTCTTTGTATAGTTTTACAGCCAGCTGTGTGCTAGTTTAAAGCTCCGAACTTGTAGCCTACACCGAGACTAATAAAGTACAGTGAATTAACTGTGACTGAAGGGCATCACACACCGGATGCACCGTGACACAGCGCGCACATGACAGTTGAAAGTATCGCACACTTGCAGCGCCGGTGTGTCACCTGATAGAAACATGTTTAGAATTCAGAAATGCATGCCGCTGCGTGTCGCGATGCTGAGTGTCGCCGAGCAGCACTTCTGGTTGACCTGCTTGAGGCTATAACTAAAGGGCGTCATACACCGAATGCGTCGCTCAGAGCCACGACGCGGCACACCAGACGCGCACATTCGCATGTAATTTAAAATAAAACTATTCAGATTACGCTCTGTGGCACGGCAGAAATATGAACAGTGTCCTGAGCAGGGCCAGCGCGTCCATAGAGGCGACCTAGGCGGCAGAATAGTGAGCAAACCCCACGGTCGTCACTTTCACCCGCGACAACACGAAATGCATGGCGGTGCGCGTCGTTAGTTCGTTATTTCCAATGGAGGGACGCGCACATGAGACAACGCGCTCGCACTTTCCAGCTGCACCTAGTTAAGATGACGGAGCTTCTGTGACCACGGGAAATGCAAACCGCTGAAGTTTAAGGAAGACACAATGAAAAGTACACATGTATGCAAACCCACCAAAACTCACAAACACTGGCGTGGAGGAGAGCGATAACCTGGTGAATGTTGAGCCCAATGAGCCTTCCATCTAAAAATAGAGCAAGGGTGTTTCTTTGGTGACGTCGCTTTGACTCACACGCTGAAAATGGCGGACGTGAAACAACATACTGAGGAGATGGTAATGCACATCTGTCAATCAATATTGGTGGGCGGGGGGACCGCACTCCTACGTAAAGTTGTGGTCGATCTCAAAACAGCTCCAATTGGTCCACCGTTTTTATGTTGTTAAATTGAAAAAAAGCACTGGGTGTGTTTATATCACCCCAATATGACGGTCTATACACTATACCTACACATATGTCTGTCCAAACAGCTTGAAAAGTAGATTTTTCATCATAGGTGCCCTTTAAGACCAAGCAGAATCCTCTGTTGGCTGTCTAATCAGCTAATCGGTTTTGGCCAATGCAAACTATTTTCATGAGTCCAACATCCAGCTGTGCAAGAAAACTCAAAAGTCATCTTTACATCAGATTGTCATATTGTTTTTAAATGGAGAAAACCTTATTCTTGAAAAAAAAAAGACCAATAAAAAGGTGTGAAACATGAAAAGCAGCCCAAATTAAAATGAATTTGAATACTAATTAATTTGTCTATTGTTGTTATTTATTAATTTTTAAATGTACTTTTTACAAGAGAGGCTAAATAATTGTGAAGTTCTACATTATTATTATTATTATTATTATTATTATTATTATTATTATTATTATTATTATTATTATTATGCTTACTTTTTTATTATTCAAATGACCAAATTCTGAGTAAAGTTGAATGTGCTGGCCAGTTTGTTATTTGCATATTAAATGACACAATAGGCTACAGTTTTTATTTTAAAACTTTTAACAGATTCCAGTTTTTTTAATAAAATAATAAAATATTATTTAAACTTTATTCTAAATCTTTAGGAAATATTTTTGGTACATTAAAAAGTATAGTTATGATGACCATCCAACAAGCAAATCCAGCTAAAAATGATAAAAAATGTCACTAAAATGCAGTATTTTAATCTCACAATTAAATAGAAAATGAGACGTATAACTGCAATAAGGTCTACTTTTTGAGAGAAAAAAAGAACCACCCCATTCACCAGGCTGGCTACCGACCTGTCACTGCTTTATAATCTGCAAAAACAATGGGTCTTTGGCTTTTGCAAGCTGCGGTCACAGTGATTTGAAATGTTGCATTGTGCTTCTGGTCAGTTTTGTCCTTGCCCTCCTGCTGCCACCTCTTTTGCTCAAACCTAAATTATTAACACACATATATTCAACATGTCTTGTGTCTTCATTATAAAAGCATTTGTGTGGTTTGCAAGCTTAGTGGAAGGTCATTGTTGATTAAAGCAACTGCTACAGCCAAGGGCCTTTATTATGACTTCAGCATTTAAACTCATATTTGTTGCTCACATCATCTAATTTATGCCTCCAAACCAATATGATTCAAAAGCACATAACAGCTCAATTAAAAGAAGACATTAACAGCATAGCAGATGCAAAGTATAAGATGTTTAAAGAGTAATTCATCCATGAAATGTACATTTAATTAACCACGTGTTGTTGCAAACATTCAACCAAACAGTAAAAATGGGAAGTTTCCATCATTACTAAGCCTTATGATTAAAGCCTTATGAATAAAGTCCCACTAGACACATTATCATTCTATAAGGAAAAGACAGCAATTTAAGCTTTGATTCCATGAAAATAATTTGTATTTGTATATATATATATATATATATATATATATATATATATTTTAAATGTCTTTTATTAGGTTTTCTTCATGGCATATCAATTACAACATTCATTTTATAACTATCCTTCCATGTTGTTAACACTACCCCAAATTATATATATTTTTCATTTAATTAGTTAGTTATACTTTATTTGATGCAACTTTTTAAATATAATTAACTAATAAATATAATAAATAACTTAAAATTGGAAAATATTATTATCAATCAAAGATTACTCAAAATAAACTAATGAAAATCAGATATTTTTTTCAAATTGTGGTTCGACAAAAAAAGGCATATATACACAAACAACCACACACATACATACACACCTTTTGTAAGTTCATGCTTATTTTACTTCAAATAGTATTAGAAAAATGTAACATTTATTGTTTAAAAACAGATTCTAATATGTAATATAAAAGTAAATTTTAAAAAGATTGTTTAAAAATCTTTATAAACCTTGCTTCTCTTTATTTATTTGAAGTATCAGGAAGCCTACAGTTTTGCAGCTGTGCTCATTTAGTGAAGAGTCATAGTTTGGTGTTGTGTGCAGAATGACAAAGCTGGAAATGAGAATAAATAGTGTATAAGGGAAGTATCTGCTGCTCTTCACCTTAGTTTACTCTCCATATTTGGTAAGCACTGCTTTGGTAGATGTAGCTTCTGGAAATCATCAAACATGGGAATGGTGTGCTGTGGATTGGCCCATAAAATCGACTGAAAGACTGTGTGTGTTGCTTTCTTTATGGCAGAAGGTGAATGGATTGAAAACTGTGTAAAAAGAGGACACATGCACTGGTTTGGGGAATTTATTGCTTCAGAAGGGACTAATTATGGCCTTTTTATGTAAAATGTAAATAGATTTGGGGTGTCCGCAGAATGTGTCTGTGAGTTTCAGCTCAAAATACCCCACAGATCATGTGTTATAGCTGGTCAAATTTGCCCCTATGTGAACAAAAACATGCCTTTTTTGTGTCTCTTTAAATGCAAATTAGTTTCTTCTTTCCAGAAGGAGCGGAACCTTTTATTCTGACCTTTCAGAAACAACTAAATGAGAATTAGGTTGGCGCGATAGCCTAGTGGTTGGCGTGCTGACATATGGTGCTGTAGCACTTCAGGGCGTCCTGAGTTCGAATCCCGGCTCGAGGACATTTCCCATCCCTACCCCCTCTCTCTCCCACTTTGCTTCCTGTCTGAAATACTGTCCTATACACTTAATAAAGGCAAAAAGGCCAAAAATAAATCTTACAAATAAAAAATAAATAAAATAAATGAGAATTAGAAGCTCATCGATTAGTATATGAATGCCCTGTACCGATATGTTGGTATTTACAAATTAACATTAAACTAACGTTAGAATTCTCTAATCTTTACAGATATCAGTTAAAAAAAATCATCAAAAGGTGTCACATGACTATAGTGCATAATGTAAGTGCATTTATTATTTAAACTGATGGCAAGAGTTTTCAAAAATAATCTAACAACAATAGCTGTGGTCTCTGTGAATACAGTCAGAGACAATGGTAACGTTAAGGCCAGTGGACACCAAAAAGGATGATTTTCACTTTAGTTATCGACAGATGTTTTTAAGAAATTGTTTCACTGTGATTTTCACAAGTTGAGTATTATCAAGCTGCAAGAATATTGTAAATAAAAAAAAATAAAAATAAGGATGAATACATTCAAGAGTTTTCCTTGGTATTTCCTCTGTTTAAAACAAAGGGCAGGCTCATGCGAGCTATACATCAGCAGCCTGAAAGAAAAAAACTTTCTTCAAAAATAACACTCTTATTTTTGATTTATGTACAATGTTTAAACCACATAAGGCATATGACCTGTTTTAGAAAGTTTTTTTTTTTGGCGTTTTTCTTGAATTTGAATGAGTCAGGAACCTTATGGTCTTTAAAGGTTCCTTAACCCTTTAAAGGTTCCTTAAAGTGCTTTGAAATGTGCTTTTCTTTATTTGATGTTTGACGTAATGCATAGATATATACACTAGACATCACATACGGACCCTGAGCATGCATCAATAGCGCCGCCACATTTGTACAGTGCTCCCAGGACAAATGCCATTCAACCGCACTAGTCAAGACATGTGCCAATCTAAAGATGCTGAACTTTTGCACTGTGTATGGGTGTAGTAATGAGCAAACAAAGCACAAAGGCAGAACATTTCATAGGTAAGATTTAGTTTTTTACATTTTTGTATGTTACAAACTTTTGTGCTCAACAAGTAACGATAAAAGTATGATAATAGTCACTAACTGCATTCACCATAATACAAAGTAGCACCAACTTGCACTAAATACCAGGCTTATGCTAGTTTTGTTGAATAAAATAAGCAAACTATGAAAATTAAATATGACAACAAGATACTGTGATGCTAATATTTCTATTATTGTCGGCTAAGTGAACGAGTCGTTCATAATGGAGATTCATTCACAAACGAATCACTTCCTCTGTTAGAATGAGAAGTGAAAGCGGGAGAGGGGCTGTGTTTCAGGACAAAGATTAGATCAAATTTAACGAGGAGGTAGGATAATACCATGCACACAAACACACGCTCTTTGTCAGGAATACCTGTGCTGTCACTTATTCATCGATGTAGAAAAGTGATGTCAATTTATAATATTCATAATTAAAAAAAATATTTGCATACTGACCACCGGGAAAACTCCCCATCATAGATATATGCATATATGTGTATATCTCTGACTCTGGATGGCCACAGTCCTCCACTGCACCTTGGATACTGCAGTCATTTCAAAAGAGCGCTACTCTGTAGTAAAATGGCAGCTCTAGTGACGCATTCCTTCCAATAGACAACAACAGGGTAGGCGACATCTAATGTCAATATCTATGTACGTAATCTCAACTTAAAAATGAAGAGAGCGTGGAACATAGTCTAGCTACTCCCCTTTTAAAAAACAGCCAATAGATTTTTGTTTTTATCAGAGTGAGAGTGGATGAGGTCAAATGAATCAATTGAAAAGCTAATGTGAAGCGTCTTTAAGGGGCGGGGGATGTTAGATATTAGAGAGCATTTGATTGGTCAAGATTTGATAAGCAACTGAAGTATCAGGTAATGTGAAAAAATCATGATCAATTTATGCCGAGTTCAGACTGCATGATTTTAACCCCGATTTTGACTCAGACAAATGCCTGAAATTACAGGCAAATCGGTGCTTGTGCACGCCAGTGACAATCACACAGTGTGAACTATCAATGACATGATCTGAAAGAATCGCAGATGAGTCGCCGATGCACGTGAGACATTTGGCGTGCTAAATATCTGAAGCTGTCAGCGGTTCAAATCATGCCGCGTGAAATGAGTTTTGACTGAAAATAACATCGGCGATCACCTACAGCCAATAAGAGAGCAGCATCCACTAGTGTGGTTACCTGCAGGTCAGGGGGAGGCTGGAGTAGAAGTTAAAGGCACTCATTTTCAGTTTATTTGGACCCAAGAAATAGAAGAAAAACTAGCAGAAATTTGGCAGGAGCACCCGTGTCTGTTTGACATGTCATATGAGCAAAAGTTAAGCAGAAATTACTAATTTCCTTCGAACCCAGGTGAGCAAATATGTACATTTTCTACGCAATTAAAGGTTTCTTTCTGATTATGTAGTTACAGTTTTTCTCAGTCGCTTTAGTGCATTTCTCACAACACTATTTACATTTGCACAACACATAATGCATTTCTCAAAACAATTAGTACAAACTGCAAAACCCAGTTGATAACCTGCAAAAGCCTGTCACTTGCTCAAAATGGAGAGCTCATTGCTCAAAAGCAAGTATTTATTTCAAGGAAAGTGTCAGTGTCATCAAAATGCTAAGTCCTGCCACTGTTGTTTATGAAGATAGTCAAATGGCTTTGTCATGATTTCATTAGGACCAATGCATAAAAGTCAGATTTTGGTGACACTTTCTGAAAATGCAGTATATACTATATACTATTTGCACAGCCATTTGAAAACTACAGTAAAGTTAAACATCACTGCATTTAGTGAGGTATCTGAGTACAAGACACTGAATATGTATGTTTCACATATTTACTGCAGATGCTCTTTACAATTCAAATTTATTCACAGCATTGTGCAAAAGAATAAATACACCCTTATTTACAACAAACAAACTCCCTTTGGGTAGAGCTGTGCACAACTGTAAACAGTATTGCAGTACATATTGGAACTGAACCTACAACATACACAGGTCTGTAAATCATACATGAAATTGTTCAATTTAGAAGACATTTTCAGAAGAAAAAAATATAAAAGTTTTTAAATAAAATGAGCTTGACAGATTTTGACAATTAGTTCAACATTTTTGTATGTAATGACTCAAGTAATGAAATGAGAACTATTAGTTTTATATTGAATGACTATTCAGCATCCACAAGTTTAGTTAATTTTGACTGACATGACTTAAAGGGCACCTATTTCAACCCTTTTTTAAGATTTCATATTAATATTATGGTTCTCCTGAGTGTGCCAGTTTAGGTTCAGTTCAAAACACAATTCAGATTTTTTTATTATGATGTGTTAAAAAGTGTCATTATGGGGCGTGTACACAGTTTGTTGTTTTAAGGGCGTGTTTCTTCACATGGAAATTAGTTTCGAATTCCCGCCCAACTTAACAAAGTTGCGGAGCCAAGAGCTCCCGCTTTGTGTATGGCTACCGACAGGCAGACAGAGAGAAGCAACATGAGTGAGAGGATCAGCATTCAGCTGTACATGTACGACTCGGACACAGACCAAGCAGAGAGTACAAAATCATTTGTGTCTGTTTAGTTTTACAGCCAACTGGGCTCCGAGCTTGAAGCCTACACCGAGACTAATAACCAAGCACTCTGAATTAATCCATGCTGCTGCGTGGCGCGACGCTGCTTGTTGCCGAGCGGCACTTCTGGTGTATGACCAGCTTGAGGCTATAAGGGCGTCATACACCGGATGCGCCGCTCAGAGCCATGACACGGCACACCAGACGCGCACATTTACATGTTATTTAAAATGAAACTATTCAGATAATGCTCTGTGGCGCTGCAGAAATATGAACAGTGTCCTGAGCAGGGCCAGCGGGTCCATAGAGGCGACCAAGGCGGCAGAATAGTGAGCGAACGTGAGGCGCACGTGAGGCAACACGCTCGCACTTTCCAGCTGCACCTAGTTAAGATGACAGGGAGCTTCTGTGACCGCGGGAAATGCAAACCGCTGCAGTTTACAGAAGACACAATAAAAAGAACACATGTATGCAAACTCACCAAAACTCACAAGCACTGGCAGCGAGGAGATCGATAACTTGGTGAATGTTGAGCCCAATGAGCCTTACATCTAAAAATAGAGCAGAGTGTTTCTTTGGTGACGTCGCTTTGACACACTGAAAATGGCGGACGTGAAAACAAACTGAGCATATGGTAATGCGCACCTGTCAATCAATATTGGTGGGCAGGGGGACCGCACTCCTACGTCAAGTTGCGGTCGATCTCAAAACCGCTCCAATTGGTCCACCGTTTTTGTTGTTAAATTGAAAAAAAAAGGACTGAGCATGTTTATATCATCCCAATATGACGGTCTATACACCATACATACACATATATCTGTCCAAACAGCTTAAAAAGTAGATTTTTTTACCATAGGTGCCCTTTAAGCAAATGATAATGTTATAAAACAGCAGAGAGTTGTATGAAAGCAATTGATGCATGTCTAAAAGCATTTGCAATTTGCTGGAAGAAATGAGAAACTGCTACTATGATTTGCACAAATGACTAATTGTTTTGAGAAATGCATTGTGTTGTGAGAAATGCACCAAAGCGACTGAGAAAAACTGTAATATCAAAATATATACTACGTGTTTTTGGTTGTGGGACGTAGTTTGGACAAAGTTGTCGGCTATTCTTCCTATTTTAAAGTCATACAGCGTGAAACCCCCTGTCGCCGATCCATCTTGCAGTGTAAACAAAGCAGCGACAAAACGCTAACCCAGATAGTCATGCAGTGTGAAAACATCTGTGACACGATTACTTTGAAAATCATGCAGTCTGAACTCAGCATTAGGTGACTCCAACTGCAAGCTTTGGATATGTATATCCATTATATATCTTCTAAATGCAAAATATAGATAATACAGTAAATATGCTTAAAAGTAACAATGCTCATAATATCATCTAAAAAACATTATTTTAATTTCACAGGCTCTTTAAGAGCGGGTAATATATAATAAGTATTATTCTTACAGTACATCACTCAGGGAGCAAAATCTGAGTAGCTTGTTTTTCTGCATACTTGCAAAGAATTCTTACCAGAACTAAAATACTGGGTTGTCCTTTTTCACAATTACTTGGTTGGTAGATGCACCTGGGACATGTTTACAGTACTCATACATGGAAAAGGTCAGATTTTCATGATATATCGCCTTTAAAACTTTTATAAACATGTTCTGCTCCATTTCTCTATCTTATTTTAAACCTGTAAGTGGTGTATGTGAGCAGTCCCTGATGTTAGAGCTTTAAATTATGTAAACAGGCTGTCTGGCATTGTTGCGCAGGCTTTCCCATTAAACAAACGTAACACAACACAGCGGTGCATGGAAAGCCTGAGTGTGCAGGATCTCAGACTGTTATATAAATCTATAGTCTGAACACACAGACGCGCATCGACACTGTGCACTTTTCCGTCTGCAGGCTTTTGTCTGTTTGTCCCTTTTGTTCTTGTCACAGTTTGTCAGTATGTGATTTGAGTCATTACAGACTGTCCGTCACACAAAGACAGGTGGACAGTCTAATGAGCGCGAGCAAACGGCTGATCTTTAATGAGTCTCAGTTATAATTGTGTGCCTAATAACATTCATCATTATAAAGTGTTACATAAGATTTTAAAATAGTATTGGTTATTTTACAATAAAAGTGCTTTTTGCTTGTTGTCATACAAAAGTGAAAATAAGGATAGCCAATGTTAACTTTTACGATGTATTAATATACACACATTTTTGTTGTTATATATTTTTTTCTGTTTAAGATTGGATTGTTTTTAAAAAAACATTATATTATTCATGCCCTATTTTATTTAGATAATATCTTAGAGTGGATAATAGATCAACGGACAAGATTGTCTTATATTATTATTTATTTTTAGGCAAGCAATGGCAAGGCAAGTTTATTTATGTAGCACATTTCATACACAATGGTAATTCAAAGTGCTTTACATAAACAAGAATAATAGAAACCAGTATCTGAAATAAAAACAACAAAGAATAAAGATTATTAATTTTAAAATATTAAAAACAGCAACAACGAATATTAAAAGCACATTAAAATGTGTCACAACATGTTTTAAAGGATGTAATAACATTATAGATAATAATAATAATAATATACACTCTCCGGCCACTTTATTAGGTACACCTGTCCAACTGCTCATTAATGCAAGTTTCCCAATCACATGGCAGCACCTCAATGCTGCTAGGCATGTGGACATGGTCAAGACGATCTGCTGCAATTTAAACCGACCATCAGAATCTGGATAAAAGGTGATTTAAGTGACTTTAAAAGTGGCATGGTTGTTGGTGCCAGACGGGCTGGTCTGGGTAATTTAGAAACTGATGATCTACAGGGATTTTCACGCACAACCACTGGAATATTTCCAGTATCTTGTTGAATCTATGCCACGAAGGATTAAGGCAGTTCTGAAGACAAAAGTGGGTCCAACCAGGTACTTGTAAGGTGTACCTAATAAAGTGGCCAGTGAGTGTATAAATAGATAGATAGATAGATAGATAGATAGATAGATAGATAGATAGATAGATAGATAGATAGATAGATAGATAGATAGATAGATAGATAGATAGACAGACAGACAGACAGACAGACAGACAGACAGACAGACAGACAGACAGACAGACAGACAGACAGACAAAATTTACAAAAATATCTTATTAATAAGATCATGTCATAATGAAATCAACCTTTCACAAAGCAAATTCTTCAATAACAAGTTCAAATATCCATATCTTTAGTGTGTTTTGTTAGGCATTTTAAATATAGATTGCAGCCACACAAAGCATTAGACTGCAGTTTTAACCTTGTTACCTTTCTGAATTCATAAATATACACCAACAAATGTATTTAGTTTGCGATAGAATCTTTCAATATTATTTTGCTTTGTAGAATAATTATATTTGTACGCAAATTATAATAATTACCTTATCGCACTAAAAAAGCCATCTGTTTCATAGAATCAGCCGTTGTTTCTTCCGTTTTCCAGCAGAGTAGTGCTGTTAGCAGAAAAACTTCATGACAAGCAGACCTGAAATGCACATAGAGTTTATTCTGAGCCCAAGGATGAAGGTGGAGAGAGGATTTCAAGAGCTTTCTGTCTTAGGATCTTTACTGATCATCTGATAAACGTTTCACATGCAAAACGCAAGAGCTGCCACAAACTGCCAGTTGCCTTCCCATTGACTGATTCTAAACTGTTTTTTAGCAAAAAATTGAAGATTTCTATGGTTTGCTCATGAAAATTATGCAAAATCGGTCAAACATTTTTTTAACTTTATAGATTGATTTCGTTCAGTGGTTTTGTTGCAATACCTTTTGCATTTTTTAAACAATTCTTTTAAAAATAATTCACCCCAAAATGAAAATGTACGGATAATTTACGCATCATCAAATGTTTCAAAGTTCTTTTCTGTTTCCTTTTTCTGTTTAACATTGAATAGCGTGTAGGAAAAAGAGAAAATACTATGGATATCAATGGCTACCCGTGTGCAACACTTTTCAAAATAGCTTTTGTGTCCAAAAAAATATTCAAACAACTTTGGAACAAGTATGGGAGAGTAAATGATAGGTAAATATTCATTTTTGGGTGAACTGTCAATTTAAATAAGTTGATGTATTTTTTTAAAAAAGTACCAATAAATGGAGATGGAGTGAAAGTCTGTTGTTGTATTACTCACAAAAGCAGATAGAAGCACTTAGAGGGCTTTTAGGCCAGTATTCCAGTAAACACAGCTGGGATTGCAGATCATTTTTCAATTGTTTTCCACTGCCTCTGACTTATTATGTGATGATATATGCTGCTCTGGATCAGTCAGAGCAGTCAATGGCTAGATAACAAACATACACAGCATGTGCAGATAAACAATTCATAAACACTGACCACAGTATGTCCCAAGATTTGTCCATTTCCTTTAAAGAAGGGATCATATTTTTTGGCCACATTGCGTTTTTTTTTTTTTTATAGAAAATAAAAAGAATTTGTTGTAAAAAATGTAATATACAATGATAAAAAATTATTGTGAATGTTTATCTAGTAAAAAAAATATTCAGTATGGGGTATAATTAATCTCAAAATAAAATATCATCATTTACTCTCGGATATACTAAATAACTTCAAGTAAAAATAGGTAAAAGTAGGATAGTCAACCCCAAAATGAAAATGAAAATCTACTTTCTGACATTCCAGATTTTTATTTCTAAATGATTTATGCATTTGTTATGTAATAAAACTGTATTTGTATAATTGAACTGGAATGTTAATGAAAAAAAAAACTTTTGATGTTCCATTTAAAAAAAAAACTGTTATAAAAATTCAAATATATACAATGATAAAAAGAATTGTGGTTGTTCATTTAGTTAAAAATATATTCAGTTTGGGGTAGTTCACCTCAAAATAAAATATGATTGTTTACTCTGATATACCAAATAACTTCAAGAAAGATTTGTTTTTATTTGGAATATAATAAGTAGGATAGAATAGCAACACAGTGGCTCAGTGGTTAGCACTGTCACCTCACAGCAAGAAGATCACTGGTTCGAGTCCCTGCTTGTCAGTTGGCGTTTCTGTGTGGAGTTTGCGGGTTCTCCCCGTGTTTGCGTGGGTTTCCTCCGGTTGCTCCGATGTCGCCCACAGCCCCAAGACATGCTGGTATAGGTGAATTGTATAAACTAACTTGGCCATTGTGTATGAGTGTGTCTGAGAGTGCATGGGTGTTTCCCATTACAGGGTTGCAGCTGGAAGGGCATCCGCTGTGTAAAACATCTGACAGATAAGTTGGCGGTTCGGTTAATTCCATTGTGGCGATCCCTGATGAATAAAGGAGAAAAGCTGAAGGAAAATGAATAAATAAAGTAGGATGGAAAGGAAAATCATAATTTACTTTCTGACATTCCAGATATTTATGAATGATTTATGCATACATTTATATAGTTACAACTTTATATAGTAAAACTGTGTTTATACAATAAAACTGGGATGTTAGTAAAGTAAATACATCTGACATTCCAGTTGATTTAGTAAAAATAGAAAATAAAAATATGCTGTTATAACAATTAAGATATACGATTATAAAACGAGTTGTGTTTGTTCATTTAGTTAAAAATATATTCAATATGGGATAGTCCCCTTTACCTGATTTCACCAAGTAGGACTTGTTCCTGGACTAACATCTGTGTTGATCCCGGAACAACATTCCAATCAGCCATTCAGAATTAAGGGACATGTCTACAGTTTATGTTAGGTTTAGGCTTACAGTGAGGTTTATGCACTTCTACATGATTGTCATCCAACTATTTCTCTCTGATTTTGGGAATAATTTATGGTTGGGTTTAGGAGTAGGGAATAGGTATGGATTACATTTTCCAGCAAAAATGATGTTCCAGGATCAACATAGATGTTAATCCAGGATCACATCATGCTTGGCAAAATCTTGACGTGTGGGTAGTTCACCTCAAAATAAAATGTGGTAATTTACCCTCTAATATACCAAATAACTTCAAGTAAAATAGTTTTTATTTGGACAATAATAAGGGAAAAAGGCGACGCAGTGGCACAGTAGGTAGTGGAGAAGGTCGCTGGTTCGAGCCTCGGCTGGGTCAGTTGGCATTTCTGTGTGGATTTTGCATGTTCTCCCTTCGTTTGCGTGGGTTTCCACCGAGTGCTCCGGTTTCCCCCACAGTCCAAAAGACATGCAGTACAGGTGAACTGGGTATGCTAAATTGTCCGTAGTGTATGAGTGTGAATGAGTGTGTATGGATGTTTCCCAGAGATGGGTTGCAGCTGGAAGGGCATCCACTGCGTAAAACATGTGCTGGATAGGTTGGCGGTTCATTCCGCTGGGGAGACCCCGAATTAATAAAGAGACTAAGCTGAAAAAAAAATGAATGAATAAGGACAAAACTTTTGTTTGTAAAGTTTATTCATGAAATATATTTATATTACTATTTTCATAGCATATCCTGCAGAACATCCCGTTGTCAAAGATGGAAACAAGCAGTATGAATAATTGTAATTTTTAACAACTGCAATTTTTGTTTCCTGTGTATTGTGCTGCATTGCCATTCTCCATATCCTTTCATTTTTCTTTTCTTTGCTTTCTTTTATTCTCCAGCATGCTGCAACTCTATTCTTTAGCTCTTGTCCTTGTGCCTCTTTCATGTCTGCAAACTTGTGCTCTTCTTTTTTTCTCTCTCTCTCTTTTCCAGCAAGACTATTCAGATCAATATAATCGATGACGAGGAGTATGAAAAGAATAAGAACTTCTTTCTGGAGATTGGAGAGCCACAATTGGTGGAAATGAGTGAGAGAAAAGGTGGGACGTCTTTTTCCTCTGGTCCCACTTCACTGAAACAGCCCTGGTGTGCTGCCATCTTCTGGGTTGAGCTGGAAGTGTTCATATGTAAATCCAAAAGGGACACAAAAAGTCATTGTTTATTTGACCATCAGACCATTTACAACCTTTCTAAACCACCAAATATTGTTGTGTCACTTTTTAAGGACATACATATATCCTTGAATTGAAATGAGGAGGGTGTGTAAGCAGTATTATGTTGCATTCTGGAGCAAAATTAATTCATGATTCACAATTAAAGAGATAGTTCACCCAAAAATGCTAATTGACTAACTGTTTACTAGGGATGTGCTAATAATAGAAATTTTGATTTTGGTCTCTGATGATTATGAAAATCATTTATTGTGTCATTTCCCGTCCCCTTCCCAAGCAGTACAGCATGCTTGATTTGTTGAAGTGTATTCAATTTATTCACGTTTTTAAAAGCATGAAAGTGAACTCGGGCTGTTATGTGCATGCATTCAGATTATGCAGGTACCCAAAAAAGTGCTCAAGCTGCAGCTAAATGCTCAAATACATGCAAAAATGTGTCAAAACATTGTTTATTGATTATGATTATTATTATTGATTATTATTAAACCCTTATTTGTAATGTAATAAATGAACATAAAAGAGTTGAAAATGAAAAGGCTTGTGAAAGTAAAACCGTACACGTTTAAAGTGACGTTAAAGTGACAGTGCGCTAAGGACTGTTTATCATTAATAATCAAATAACAAAAGAATAGGAGAAAATCACTCACTGCTCTTGACTGAAGGGATTTTGTAGTTTTACTGACAAACAAATGAAGTTACATTTTTGGGGTGCATGTCTACCGAAGTGTTTTTTCCAATGCAGAAATGTGAACACTGTTCTAAAAAACGCAAGCATTTTAAAAATTTGGTGCTTCTATTCACAACAACAGACATGCATCCTAATGGTGCGTTCACACCAGATGCGGATAAAGCGTCAAGTGTGAGTGATTTACTTGTTAAGTCAATGCAAAGACGCAAATAGACATTCTGTCGCACGATTCAGGCCAATGAGATGATTTGTGCATCTGATGCACAATGCGTGAACCACGCTCGAGTTGAAAAATCTGAACTTTAGTGGACGTTCGTGTCGCATTAACCAATCAGGAGCTTGCTCTTGTAGGGGGCGATTATGATGTATCGCCTGTTGTTGGTGTCCCGAGGGAAAATCCTATTGCCGACACTGTACAACAGTTTATCAAACTTGGCTCGGCTCAGTGTGAAGCATCACTGAAAGCTTCCATCATCCAGGTACAGTTTCTGGAGGAGTTAATGAACTTACAGAAATGGGTGCACCTCTGAAAGGATCTAGTGGATTCAGACTCAGCGCTGAACGAATCTACGCTGTTTTTCTGCCTTTCTAAAGCACATAATGCACAGCTACTCTCTCAATAAAATCCATGTTAGCCAATTAGCAACGAAACTAGTCACCGAGCAGACAGAAACCCCGCACATGACGTGCAACTGTGTCTATTGTGATGTGAATTTGATGCCCGACTGAAGCGAGTAAACTCAAAATGTTCACACGTCTATTTAATCGTGTAATTGATTTGCGCATGTGATGTGAACACAGCATTACAAGGAGGATGCTTAAAGCATAGTTTGTTACATTACATTTTTATTATATTGCATTTTTTATTCTTTTTCATATTTTTGAGGACTTTTGTTTTTAACTTTGTTTCATTTTGCTTTGGTATTGAGAATTGTGAAATTTCATTATCTTTTAAATGTGTAATAGCAAACCTCATGACACTGATACTCATTTTAAATTATCGGGATTACAATTTTGACCAAAATAATCATGATTATGATTTTTCCTGTAATCGAGCAACCCTACCATTTACTCACAGAAAATATTTTAAAGAATGTTGATGAGTGCTATTAACTTTCATAATAGGGAGAAGGAATTATGGTTTGGTTGCATTTGCATTTACAGTTTAAGTCATTTCAGTTATTAGCCCCCCTTTGATTTATTTCTTCTTTTTTAAATATTTCCCAAATGATGTTTAACAGAGCAAAGACATTTTTACAATACGTCTGATAATATTTTTCTTCTGGAGAAAGTCTTATTTGTTTTATATCGGCTAGAATAAAAGCAGTTTTAAAAATTTTTAATACCATTTTAAGGTCAAACTTTTAAGCCTCCTTAAGCTATATTTTTTGCTCTACAGAACAAACCACTGTTATACAATAACTTTCCTAATTACCCTAACCTGCCCAGTTAACATAATTAACCTAGTTAAGCCTTTAAATATCACTTTAAGCTGTATAGAAGTGTCTTAAAAATACCTAGTAAAATATTATTTATTGTCATCATGGCAAAGATAAAACAAATGAGTTATTAGAAATGAGTTATTAAAACTGTTATGTTAAGAAATGTGCTTTAAAAATGTCTCTCCGTTAAACAGAAATTGGGGAAAAATAAACAAGTGGGCTAATAATTCAGGGGGGCTTATGACAGCTCTGACTTCAACTGTACATTTATTCAGTTAGCAATCTCAAAAAAGTTTTGTAATGAATGTTGGGTGTTTAAAGTGAATTTTCATGTTTGGGTGAACTATCCCTTAAAACACCAGGGGTAAACAGGCCCTATTTATTGTTAATTCCAGTGAGTGACCCACTTTTTAAAAAACCTTATCATCCTGATGTGAACAGGCCTTTATTCAGGAACTCAATTGGCTCAATTTGCTGTTTAAAAAGCATCTGATGTCCCTCAAAGTGAACACCCAAACACACTTCACCGCTCAAATGTGATTTTATTATGTTCCCCTCACAGGAAGTCCATAAAGGTTAAAATTCTTGACCATGAGGAGTATGACAAGCATGCAAACTTCTTCATAGAGCTGCAGGAGCCAGAATGGAGGAGGAGGGGATGGACAGGTGAAAGATAGCAAAGAAACCAGTCAAACAAATCTTTTCTTTCTCTTCTGGCTACTGTCTTTGCCTTCCTTCGCTCCTCCTTCAAAGCTGATCCTCTACTTTGGTTCTGCTGTTGCAATAATGTCATTTTCCTCCCGCTTGCTGCTCAGTTTCTATGGAGTTATGCCTCATGTTCCCTCCTGGCCAAAAGGTTAAAAGCTCTCTCAGTAAATGGGCGTAATTGGCTCCGACTGAAGCTGTAGGGTCTGTTTCTTTAGGCCAGGATGAGACAAGGGCAATTGAAAGCATAATGAGCGGCAGATACATGGGCTGTCTTGCCAAATTCCAGAGCCTGTGATGCTTCATGCTCTCTGTACTAATAGAAGGAGATTAGATTTGATTTTCTCTTGACCTCACTTTCCAGATTTCATGGTGATGTCACTTTGCTGGTTGCATGCAAAAATAATAGAAATAGTTGCGTAAATTAATTAAGGACAAAATCAAGATATTATTTAATATTTAAGTTATTATCCTTTTTTAATACAATAAATTATTTTTATATTTTTGTATGATTATTATTAATCAGTTATTTTGTTAAATTGAATGCTCTACAATGAGTAATGCCTAATGTATTGCCTTAATTTTTTGGTTTAATACTTAAAGCATCTGAATCAGCATTTTAATAATTAGTGAAGGACTGTGGGTGACTGAAATTATTATAATGACTGCTAGAAATCTTAACTAATAATAATACTATTAATCAATTTTACGTTTGTATACAGAGTAAAAATATTATTTGTTTTATTGCATCTACACTACCTGACAAAAGTCTTGTCGTTAATACCAGTTGTAAGAGCAACCAATAATAACTTGACTTCTAGTTGATTTTTTGGAAAAGTGGCAGAAGGTAGAATGTTCCGATAAATCGTCTGTTGAACTGCATCCCAATCATCACAAACACTGCAGAAGACCTACTGGAACCCGCATGGACCCAAGATTTTCACAGAAATCAGTCAGGTTTGGTGAAGGAAAAATCATGGTTTGGGGTTACATTCAGTATGGGGGCGTGTGATAGGGATCTGTAGAGTGGATGGCAACATCAACAACCTGAGGTATCAAGATATTTGTGCTGCCCAGTACATTACAAACCACAGGAAAGGGCAAATTCTTCAGCAGGATAGCGCTCCTTCTCATACTTCAGCCTCCACGTCAAAGTTTCTGAAAGCAAAAAAGGTCAAGGTACTTCAGGTACTCTGGGAGTCCTGCAAGAAAGCTTTCTTTGTCATTCCAGATGACTTTATTAATCAGTTATTTGAGTCATTGCAGAGATGTATGGATGCAGTCCTCCAAGCTCATGCGAGTCAAACACAATATAAATTATTTTTCCACTGCACCATGACTTTATATTCTATACTGTAATTGATTTCTGTTAAGTGACAAGACTTTTGTCTAAGCAAAGTCAGACCTTACTGTCCTAATTATATAATTCAAAATCAAGGCATGATCATATTTTATTTTGGTAAAATAAGCATCATCTAGAGGCATTTGCCTTTCATATAAGCCACTTCTGATACCAAATGATCAACTAGAAGTCAAGTTATTATTTGTTGTTCTTAAAACTTAGGTGACAAGAATTTTGTCAGGCAGTGTATTTATTTGAATATGATAAGTTACTTATTATATTATTTTTATTTTTTTTGTACGATGATGATGATAATGATGATGATTATTATTATTATTATTATTATTATTATTATTATTGCATTAAATTGAATACCCTTATATGTATAATACCATTCAAATGTAATACCATACAAATTCAAACTAAGCATATGAATCAGCATTTTCAGTAATTTATAAAGGATTATATGTGACATACTAAAGTAATCGCTACATATAAAATTATCACTAATAATAGTAATAATAATAATAGGATAATACTTTGAATATGTGTGTATAGACAGAATGGAATGATACCGTTTTATTGCACCCGTATGTTACTTAGTTCATTCATAATCATTTTGCTCTTTCTTTATCCCCATTTTCTTGTTCTTCTGTCTTTTTTGTCTGTCCTTCATTGTCTACGTCAGCTATGTTGCTGCATGAATGTGGTAAGCTGTCTCTTTTTTTCCCTGCTATTCATTTCTTTAAATCACTACATGTGTATTTCATCACAACATCATCAAATGTTTATTTCTTACTGTGTATAATAAGTTCTTTGTTCATATCTAATAACCATAAGATTGCTTCATTTTCTCCTGCCTTTTCATGCCTTTTTTGCCATAGTTTGGCTGGATGATGCAGGTAATCATCCAGCCAATATATGCTGTCATATTTTGTAGCATATTTTGCTTAATTTTTTTTTTCTGTCTTTAGCAGTTATTTACACTTTAATTTCAGCCAGATATCAACATTTACTTCTCCTTACGAAAACAAGAGCTTTAAAACATGAATTGAACAAAGATTGAGATAATTTCTGCTATGTTTTTATGATTTTAGGTGGATTCGTGAAGACAGGTATGGTAATATGTATCATTGTAAATGCTTAGCTAACTCATTACCAGCTACTGAAGCTAACTTGCTTTGCTAACCAAGCGAATAAATAGACTTCATCTTTTCTATGAAATCTTTTATTTGATAGATAAGCAGCTTCATGGTAAGAGATTACATTTTACTTTTCACCAAGCTAAAATGCTAAAGCTAACATTGGGTGTGTTTGTAACTGTTTACTTGACAGTGAGCCTTTGTTTGGCACTCTGCTTTATGTGCAGCTCATTTGCTCATATATTAGACCTGGTACAGATACTGTACAGATAGAACTGTATAGTTTGCTTTGCTTTCTGTCTTATTGAGTAGACTTTGTAGCAAAAATACCCCAAAAATACTTATATATATATAGTTGACGTCAGAATTATTAGGCTCCTGAATTATTAGCCCCCCTGCTTATTTTTTTCCCCACTTTCTGTTTAACAGAGAGATTTTTTTTCAGCACATTTCTAAACATAATAGTTTTAATAACTTATTTCTAACAACTGAATTATTTGCCATGTAAATAATAGTTGACTAGATATTTTTCAAGACTCTTCTATACAGCTTAAAGTGACATTTAAAGGCTTAACTAGGTTAATTAGGTTAACTAGGCAAGTTAGGGTAATTAGGCAAGGTATTGTATAACGATGGTTTGTTCTGTAGACAATCGAAAAAAATATAGCTTGAAGGGTCTAATAATTTTGACCTTAAAATTGTTCTTAAAAATTTTAAAACTGCTTTTATTCTAGCCGAAATAAAACAAATAAGACTTTCTTCAGAGAAAAAATATTATTAGACATACTGTGAAAATTTCCTTGCTCTGTTAAACATCATTTGATAAATATTTAAAAAAAGAAAAAAAATCGAAGGGAGGCTAATAATTCTGACTTCAGCTGTATATATAATGTTATTTAATTATTTTAAATGTATTGTTGTTGATTATAAATAATATTTATAATATTTATATTTATTATTATTTAAAAATATATATATTTTTTATTTGTCAGAATTATTAGATTTTTTTTCTTTTTTAAATATTTCCCAAATAATGTTTAACAGAGCAAGGAAATTTTCACGGTATGTCTGATAATATTTTTTCTTCTGGAGAAGGTCTTATTTGTTTAATTTCGGCTAGAATAATAGCAGTTTTACATTTTTTTAAAAACCATTAAGGTCAAAATTATTAGCCCCCTTAAGCTAAATTTTTTGGTAGTCTACAGAACAAACCATCGTTATACAATAACTTGCCTAATTACCCTAACCTGCCTAGTTAACCTAATTAACCTAGTTAAGCCTTTAAATGTCACTTTAAGCTGTATAGAAGCATCTTAAAAATATCTAGTAGAATATTTTTTACTGTCATCATGTCAAAGATAAAATAAATCAGTTATTAGAAATGAATTAAAACAATCATGTTTAGAAATGTGTTGAAAAATCTTCTCTCTATTAAACAGAAATTGGGGAAAAAATAAACAAAGGGCTTATAATTCAGGGGGGCTTATAATTCTGACTTTAACTGTACAAATAATATATATATAAAGAGAGAGAGATTTTGTATTTGCATAATAAAATTATTATGCATTGTAAATAAAATTTACATAAGTACATAATATTTCAATAAAACTTGTTTATTTCTCTGTAATCTAATAAAAATTTTAATCAAAATGTAAGTTTTGCCTTTATGCGTTCCTTTATAATTGATGATAAATGAATGCTTAATTAAATTCATTCATTTATATTACATAATTAATAAGTTATATCATATATCATAAATTATTTAATTTGAATTATTTATAATTTACTGTTGTATCCATTACATCAGCCTTAAATTATAACTGTTCAAACACAGCCTATATCTCTACTAAAAACTAACACTGTTCATTTCTGAAGCTAATTCAGCTATTTAATCAAAATAATATGACAATCTCATTTCCAACTTGTGTACGCAGCACTAGTTTACATATCTGTGATTAATTGCTATCGCCGGGGCACGAACCTACTGTAATACTTTGTTTTCTTATGCAATGCCACATTTGCTGCACGCCACAAAGACACTGTGTGAAGGACAAGAGCACAACCCACTGTCATCCATTCAATAACCCTCACTGGCATTGTTCCTAAAGGCAAACGGGCTGCTCCCTAATGAGAAAGCATATAGCTAGTGTGCCTTCAGCTGACATGCAGCACTTTCATAACCACCGTCTTGTCAAACTCGCTCAACTGTGATCACACGCAAACGCTATTTACAGTACATGACCGAGGAGTGTCTGTGGGTTGAAAATTTCAGCACTGAGAGAACAGCCAACCCTTAAATTAGCACACCATTCAGAAGTGTTGAAATTGGGCTATTCAGGCGAGGGTGTGGATATTTATTTGTGTATTAATATGATAGTGAGGTGTCAACAGAGCCAAAACCACTTTAGATTATGCTTGTCATATTAAATGATTAGTTGTCTTAATAGTTATTGGCCTTGTTTACTTGTTTCAACTTTTATGAACATTTAATACTGTTGCTTGTAAAAAAGTTTTGCTCTCTAAAATACTGAAGTTTAGACCTTTTTTGCATTAAATAACAAAAACAACCCTGGCTCATTACGGATACATACAGTACCTAGGTCTTCATTTCTGAGGACAGCGAAATTCGTAACTGGAGGTACGTCTGCTCACAATTTTTGTTTTTGCAAATCCACCAGAGGCAGCTGTGTACAATTTTTATGATCTCAAATTTCCCTCTTCTCACGTAAAACCACCAGAGGGCACAATATACACTTCAGCCGACCAGGCCGGCTTATTGTCGACTGACTGACTGACTGACCCACCCCCTTCCCAAAACCCAACCGATAGTGTTTTTTAAAAGCAATCTAGAAAAAGAAAAGCGTAATTTCACCACGTTTTCAGCCTGTTGTTTGTTTATTTGTTTTTGTTTTAACTGGTTTCTGGAACCGTTCTTCACCAGACTCAAACTTCGTTGTCACGGTCAATTTAGCTCCATGTCTTAAGTCCATCGGCTGACGTGGCAAGATACTGGGCAAACTTGTAACACTGGAAAAGCCGTCCATAAGGAGGTAAGCGGTCATCTGGTAGTGCTAAAAGGAACAAAAGCCGTTGGTGGCATCATACCACCATGTATCATTTCTTTTTAAAGACAAAATGGAGCCAGACATACCTATGGGTATATAATTCACACTCTCAAGAAATGTAGACAGGGGTATGTATCCACAATGAGCCTGTGTTTCAACCAAAAGATGTCATGTTTTCTGATGTCTTCAGAAAAATTTTCAAACAACACCTGTGTTTTAACTTATGAAATCTATATTTTGTGGAATTAGCCTGATTTTCATTTAAATTAAAACATTTATTATGACCAATTGTTCTGAAAATGCTTTTTATTTAAATATTTTTACTTAAAATTTGGAACAAATGTTATGAGAGCTTTATTTAGAGCTTTATTTTCTCCAACCCATACCCTGTAAATTTAGCAAATCCAGTCATTGTGTGTGTGTGTGTGTGTGTGTGTGTGTGTGTGTGTGTGTGTGTGT
>CAIGQZ010032461.1:13370269-13387665 GCA_903798205.1 Danio tinwini | reverse complement strand
TGTGTGTGTGTGTGTGTGTGTGTGTGTGTGTGTGTGTGTGTGTGTGTGTTTGTGTGTGTGTGTGTATGTGTGTGTGTGTGTGTTATACTTGTTTATCTGTTTTACAAGGACATTGCATATTGTATAATGACACGGGTATGATCTAGGTTACTTTAAGATTGTTTGATTTTTTAAGGCATGTCCTCATAGTTTGAAACGCCTAAGATCATACTTAATAGGGTATTTTGACATTTAAAATTTCACAGGTTTTCCTGTGAGGGTTGATTTTAGGGGTAGGAGTAGAATAAGGCCATGTAATAAGCATTTTTGTACAGTATGAAATACATTACACCTATGGAGTCCTCATAAACCACAAATGCAAATGTGTGTGTGTAATTACGAAAATATAAATTCAAAAATGAGCTGTGCGATTGAAATAAATTAACAAAACTAATGTTATAGGCATAGAAAACATTGTAAATTGCTTAATTCAAATGTTTCAAATAGCTTTTGCGAAAATAAAATATGGTTTAAATGTTGTCCCATTCAGATTTATTATACATTTTATGTAAAAATTACATACTTATTTCTAACATGTACTTATTAAAATATATAGACCAAAAAATACTACATTTTATTATATTTTAAATTTTAAATATGGCTGACAAATATATTAGAGACAACAAATACTTGTTCTGTTCTCTGAAGTGATCACTGAAATTTTCATCATCTGCTTTAAAGCTTTATTTAGCAGTGCATCATCATAAAAAAGCTCTATTGGTCTGTTAGCATCTGAGCTAATGCTGTTCAGTGAATGTGTTTATCAGGCAGGGATGTGTACCGGAAAGTGCAGGGTAGAGACAAACCAGTCCCCTCCACCATTATCAGCATCTCAGGTATACATTTGTTTTCCTCTTCCTCTTCCACTCTCGTTCTCTTTCTTTTCCTTTCATTCATTTAATAATTCATTCACTCTTCCTTGTTCAGTGTGTTCTCGACATCCTGTTTCATAAAGCGTTTGTGAGGATGGCTGTCAATACCTCATTAGTTTACTATTAATACATCATTTATGGAATAAGATGTTAATGATTGCAATAAATCACATAAGGGTTTTTAATCAATTTAGTTAACTTAGCGGTCTTTTGTGTAATTGTTTATCTTATCCTCATTTCACTCCAAACCCATTTTGACTAGACTTCAAAACACACCTTCAGATGTTTTAAATACTGTGGTTTCTGTCTCTCAATTAAAAACTTAAAATTTAAAGATTAAAAAATGGCATGAAGTTGTTATAAAGCTAATTCACATGAATCAAGCAGTTTAATCCAAGAAATATGATGACAGATTTAATTTAGGGAAAAGGTGATTTTATTAACCTCAGCTAATGAACATTTTTTGTAAACAATCCCATTAAAAGGAACAGTTCACCCAAAATTCAAAGTCCATGTGAGCTGAAAGCTGCTGAAACTTTTATTTCAGTATGTTGATGTACTTCCAGCTGAATATTGAGTGGGGGGGGCTTTATAGTTTTGACATCATTCCCTCGGAGCAAGCTACCGGTATAGGGGTGGGGTTAAGAATATTGAGGCTGAAGCCGTCAAACTGACGTCAACAGAGAAGGAACGCCACTCTAGATGCAGAAGCAAATGGTCAGACTTTGATTGAAGATTACCAAAAGAATGTAAAAAAATTATGTAACTGTTCACCTAAATAATAACAATGTGCGCTAGCAAAATAAATGTTATACGTTTCGATTTCACACAGACTTTAAATTATACCTATTACAGGCCTGTAGCCAGACTATTAAAAAAGATTTTATCTTTTTTCTATCTTTTATCTCAAAAAATGGACCAGTTATTCATCTCATTTTCTATTTAATTATGAGGTGTGAATACTGCATTTTAGTAACATTTTAAGCACTATTCTTTGTTGAATTGGCTCGTCAGATGGTCATCGTAACCACACTTTTTGAACAACCAAAATATTTCCTATAATTTTGCTTATAATTCACAAAAGTGCTTACCATATGCTATTTTACTACGATGTGTTTATTTACAAATGTGTATTTAAACTGTAAGTTATTACTGTTTTAAAAATGATGTTATGAGATTAGAATTTTTTATTTAAAAATTTTTAATAAAGAAATATGAGAAATACTTATTTTTAAAATACAAATTTATTACCATCCATCATTTAATAAAAAAGAATAAAGGAATCACCTGTTTTAAATGAAAAACTGTAATCTATAGGCAAATAATAATAGCCAGCTCATTTCATCTGTCAGCATTTGTTCATTTAAATAATTAAAAATGTATTTGTCTTAAAGCCTTTTTCTATTAGTTATTTTCACAATTTTTTGAGTACATACTATCAAAAATTGGACAAATGAGCATCTGCTCTTATAGCGACAAATTCTGCATTTTGTCAGTGAAGGGTTGGTCTTTCAAAACACCCAAACACCCCCTGGCTACAGGCCTGTATTATATATGTTTAGAATTTTTCAATCAGGTTTTAATTAATAGGTTAAAATCAATAGCATCTGACCAAACAGAGGACAGTAGAAAGCTTCAAAATATCATAATGAGGCACTTTAAAGTGTCGTCCTAATACATTTATGACCCTGTTTTTCATTCCAAACAAACTTCGAACATTCTGACTTTCATCTTTCGCAGAAGAAATGGGTTGGAGCAACTTGGGAGTGACAGCATTTTTGAGTGAACCATTCCTTTAAACGCTTATTATTAGCTATCCATTTTTTTTAAAGCATCCACGCCTTCGAAGGTGCTCAAGTCCAGATTGACAGCATTGCATTCCCATGCTTCTGAACAAACACACAGCAGCATAGTTCACATTGCAGTCATAATTGCTCTATTTAAACACAACAAATGATGTCATATAAACAGCGAGTAACATAAGTATTGAACACGTCACATTTTTTAAAGAAAAAACATTTCTAAAGATGCCGTTCACTTGAAATTTTAACAACATGTCAGTAACATCCAGAATAATCCATACATTTAAAATAAACAAAACTGATTCATTTAGAAATGAAGTTATGTGTAATAAAATGAAATGACACAGGGAAAAAGTGTTGAACACATGAAGAAATCGAGATGTAAAAAGACATGGAAAACTCAGACAGCATCTGAAATCTCTCAGTAGTTATTCAGCAACTGTTCCTCGTCAGTGTAAATGAATATTAACTGCTTCAGTTCCAACACCTACATTACCAGATGATGATGAAACCAGGGTGGACATTTCAGTAAGAAAATGATTGCAAACACAGAGAGAGAAACTCTTAGCTGGTTTCAGAAAAGAAAATAAAGCTGCTAGAATGACCCAGCCAATCACCTAACCTAAACCTACTTGAATATAAAAACTAAAAATTTTACTTCAGATGAATCCCACAGAACCATGAAGATGTTTAGACTCTGTTGAATTATATTTAAAATCATGACACATTCAATACTTACTTTACTCACTGTATCTGCATCTTGTTGCTTTGTACATCTCGTTTTATTCTTTTCTGTATTTTTTTTTGTCTCTCTCAGAGGACGGGGAAGAAGATACCCTGACTAAAAAAGAGAAAGATGAGAGGCGTATTGCTGAAATGGGTCGTCCAACACTGGGTGAACACGTGAAACTTGAAGTAATCATCGAAGAGTCCTATGAATTCAAGGTAAATTAATGAAAGTACACCATAAAAAATACATTTAGACACTGACAAATATTATATAAAACTGTATATAACACAGTTGTCAGAATTATTAGCCCCCTTGTTTATTTTTCCCCCAGTTTCTGTTTAATGGAAAGATTTTTTCAACACATTTCTAAAAACAATAGTTTTAATAACTCATCTCTAATGACTGATTTATTTTATCTTTGCCATGATGACAGTAAATAATATTTGACTAGATACTTTTCAAGACACTTCTATACAGCTTAAAGTGACATTTAAAGGCTTAACTAGGTTAATTAGGTTAACTAGGCAGGTTAGAGTAATTATTCAATTCAGTTCAATTCATCTTTATTTGTTTAGCGCTTATACAATGTAGATTGTGTCAAATCAGCTTCACATGGAAGTTTATAGTGAATTGAAAGTGTCAGTTCAGTTTTCAGAGATATGTTCAGTTCAGTTTAGCTCAGGTCAGTGTGGTTTAATAATCACTACTGAGAGTCCAAACACTGAAGAGCAATTCCATCGATGCGCAGCTCTACAGATCCCGAACCATGCAAGCCAGTGGCGACAGCGGCGAGGAAAAAACTTCATCAATTGGCGAAAGTGAAGAATTTAAAAAACCTCGAGAGAAACCAGGCTCAGTTGGGCACGACCATTTCTCCTATGGCCAAACGTCTTGTGCAGAGCTGCAGTCTAGGTGCAGAAGCTGGACCTCAGCGAAGACTCGTCTGTCCTGGAGCATCACAGGAATCAGTCTCATGCTCTCCACCATGACCACCACAGCAGCAGCTCAGGATACGGCCTGGTCCAGAAACCTTGGGATCATCTTGTCGTTGGTCTTGCATCGCATCAGTGGCACTGCATAGTCTGAGGGCCTTGAGATGAGTACCCCCAGGTGGAAATACAGAATAAGGAGAATAATTAGTGTAGCTGCTGTTCATAGTGTATATAAACAAGAAGCAAAATCCTGTGTGGGGCACATCCTGCGTCATATCGCTATGTAATGCACTGAGTGTATGCTTTGCTAAAAAGATAGGTCTTTAATCTAGTTTTGAAGAGTGAGAGTGTGTCTGAGCCTCGGACATTATCAGGAAGGCTATTCCAGAGTTTAGGGGCCATAAATGAGAAGGCTCGACCTCCTTTACTCGATTTTGCTATTCTAGGTACTACAAGAAGCCCTGAGTTTTGAGATCTTAAAGAGCGGGTTGGATTGTAGCGAGACAGGAGGTTGGTTAGATAAACAGGAGCTAGATTATTTAAGGCTTTATAGGTAAGAAGCAATATTTTAAATTCAATATGAAACTTAACAGGAAGCCAGTGTAAGGAGGATAAAATTGGGGTGATATGACCATATTTTCTAGACCTGGTAAGAACTCTGGCAGCTGCCTTTTGTACTAGCTGAAGTTTGTTAATAGAGGATGCTGGGCAGCCAGCGAACAGAGCATTACAGTAATCCAGCCTAGAAGTCATGAAAGCATGAACTAGCTTTTCTGCATCTGAGATGGATAGCATACTTCGCAATTTAGCAATATTTCTTAGATGAAAGAAGGCAGTTTTTGTGACATGGGATATATGATTTTCGAAGATTAAATTGCTGTCTAATATGATACCAAGATCTTTTATAGTAGATCTAACTCTAACTTTGTATCCCTCTAATTGCAGGTCGAGTTAGGCAAGTTATTATATAAAAATGGTTTGTTCTGTAGACTATTAAAGAAAATATAGCTTAAAGGGGCTAATAACTTTGACCTTAAAATAGTTTTTAAAAAATTTGAAGAAAAGAAAAAATATTATCAGACATACAGTAAAAAAGTTCTTGCTCTGTTAAACATCATTTAGGAAATATTTAAAAAAGAAAAAAAATCTAAGGGGGGCTAAAAATTCTGACTTCAACTGTACAGATTGAAGTCAAAATTCTGATCAGAATTTACAGTAGCAAATCAGTGTTGTTTGTACTGTACTTGTAAATATGTTGACCTTTTTGCAATTCTAAGAAAAAAGATTGTAATTGTTTCACATTTTCTTTAAGGTCAAGTGATGACATTTTAAGCATAAAGCAACACTAAAAAGTAGGGCTCCACAATATATAGTTTTAGCATCGATATCACAATGTGCCCATCTGCAATAGTCACATCGCAGGATCTGTGATGACGAATCAAGATTATAGTTACTAGGAGCCACATTTAAAAACACACATGATTTGTAGAGTCATTACAAAGTTGGTCACACTTTACAATAAGGTTTCAATAGTTAAAGTGCTTACTAAGATAAACTAAGTATGAACAATTCTCAAAGAGCATTTATTAATCATAGTACAACTTTTACTATTGCATTATTAAAATCCAAATTCACGCTTGTTAACATTAGTTAATGCCCTGTGAGTTAACTTGAACTATGAACAACTTTATTTCTATTAACTAACATTAACAAACATGAACAGATTATAATAATTGTTTGTTCATTGTTTGTTCATGTTAAATGCATTAACTAACATTAACTAATACAATCTTATTTTAAAGTGTTACCACAAAGTTTAACCAAAACATTTAGCATTTGGATTAGTTTTTTAAGGCCTGTGATTGTGTGAGCATTTCAAGCCAGTTTAAAGCATTTAGGCACAGGAAACTATAATATTTGTAACTTTAAGAAAGATTGATTGTATATATGTACAGTATACAAAGAAGACTGTACAGTGTTATTTAACATTTAATTATTAAATTAGTGTACCTGAATAGTCTCCAGGAAAACCATGAAGCATTTATTTCATTTGCGTCTTTGCTCTACTATATTTATTAATGCTTGGTTATCATTTCTAAAGGGTAGGTCTAAGGGTTAAAGAGGTAATTTTTGTGCTAAAAGAGTACCTGGTGGCCCAGATGAAAACAAAATTGCACAAAAAGGGAATTTATTTACAGAAGTAAAAAAATACAGTAATGTTGTAACTAAAGGAACGCTGGACAATGAAGTTAAGGATCCACATGCAGTTTATTAATGCAGTAGGAGTAGTCTGGCAGGCAATGGTCAAACAGGTAAAGACAGAAGCATGCAGGTTATCCAAAAGAATAGTCGGGGTCACAGGCAAAAAGATTAGTTCAGGTGACAAACAACATAAAACAATTAACAAAGTGAGGGTCAGAAACTGGGTATAAACCAACAAGACTTAGCAAAGTGTGTGACAAAGTGAGCTGTCTACAGTATATACTCTGAGTAATCAGTCCTTGAGCAGCTCCAAGCTGTGTGTGTAATCGAGGGTAATCTGGAACAGGTGTGAGTGAGGTGCATGACAGGTTTTGTTGTTCATATAGAAAGGATTGTAGTCTGAGTGAAAGTGAATGTTTACCAGGGATCTACAAGCTTGGATTGCTGACAAATGTCAACAAAAATGCCAAAAACAAAATGCACAAACAAAGATCATAGAGCAAGCAATAGCAAGAGAACGAATGTCCACATAGCATTCAGTGCTTAATTTGTGAATTGTGAGGTCCCAGAACAGATCGGGGTCACGGATCCGACATGTTAGCCGAGGATGTGGAGGTGTCGCGCAGAGAGGGGGGGGGCTGAGGTGTCGTCGCAGAGGAAAGTGAAGCGGGCTGGGGAGTTGCGTAAGAAAGTGAAAGTGAACTTTGGACGGGGGAGGAGGGCGGTTGAGGAGGGGGACCGGTAAAATGAGGTGCCAAATTAAGCCCTGCTGGCATCCCTTTCAAGAGTTCACACTTAGCTCATCATTTATACATAGCTTGTTTGGCGTGCTGTTCCGGGAGAGAGCCCTGAGCTCAAGGGATCCTCTGGCCCAGGGCTCCCCCTTTCGCAGGGCGAGGGAAATTGAGCTCAGGTTGATCTCAAACTCCACTGCTGCTGAGGCCAAGGTGAACTTCCTGAGAGTAAGACATTAGAAAAAAGATTAAGGCTTATTTTATCTATAATATAGAGCATATTTGGATGGTGGAAGGAAATCGGGGAACCCCGGGGAAACCCATGCGGACACAGGGAGAACATGCAAACTTCGCACAGAAATACCAAATGGCCCAGCGAGGAACAGACGCCATTGGTATTCTTGCTGTGAAGCAACAGTGCTAGTCACTGGGCCACCGTGCCGCCCATTCTGGGTAAAGGTGGAAGAAGGGGAGGAGGGGGGTTTCTTCCAGACGAAGATAGTTGTAGAAAGGAAATAAGGATATATATATAGTGACTTGGGATCTTTTGATTGAAGGATCATGATTAGCTAATGTGGGCCAGCTGGGTCAATCATGAGCACGTGCTCCTCTCGAAATTAGTTGAAAATTAAACTTCACTTAAATTAGAGCTTCTTTCCAGCTTTTAATTTAATCTGTTGAAATTATACTCAATATTGCTATATGTATCCCAAAAAAAAAAAACTTTTTTTCCAATATCATGCAGCCCTACTAAGAAGCTCTTTAAGGTGAATGAAAGGATGACAGAGCATCTGGACATGAGCGATGGATTCCTGTCCTGTTGAATTAAACTCAGCTGGACACGATTCAACCCTTAATTGCTTGTCAGACATGACCAAAATTACTTCAAGAGCTCCTGTCACTTTAATATGTTAACAGAGTCAGTTTTCCATCTCTAATTCACCTCTCCTGTTCTCTACTGAACTTCTTCTGTGTCAGAGGTTTTATTAGTTTTCATCAGGTCTGTGAGATTAATTTGCTCAGACTCAAAGTGAAATGATTTTCTTGTATCGGGATGGTTTGATTGAGCTACACAGAAAAATGATGTTCTGCTTGCATGATACTGACTGCAGCCTTTATAATTGAAAGGTGAGGATTTTTTGTGACAAATCGGTTTCATTGTGCTGGAATAAGATAAGACTTTCAGTGTTCAAACAGGATCCTTGCTGGCGGTTCTTAGAGGAAAACCATTATTGGAAATCTCTTTTTTATATCTGACCAAATCTGCTGAGTTATTGGTTGCAGTTGGGATTTTCTGTTTAATGCACTTTAAAGGAATAGTTCACCCAAAAATCTAATTTTGCTCACACTTTATTCCCACTATAGTGGTTTATAATAACGTTTATGAATTGCTTTCTTCTGCTCAACACAAAATAAGATATTCTGAAGAAAGTTGAGCAAAAGCAGCCATACAGACATCCACAGGAGAGAAAAAAATACTATGGAAGTCAATGGCTGTTTTTCCAGCATTGTTCAGTGTATCTTGCTTTGTGTTCAACAACAAAAAAGAAACTCAAACAGGTTTGGATTTTTTTTTTTCATTTTTGGGTGAACTAACCCTTTAAGTAATATTATCTGAGATAACTGTCATATTTATACTTCATTTGTGTTTGTTGGTACTCAATATTTGATAATTCTGGAATCATTTAGTCTGATAATCATTTATGGTGTTTTTCTAATAGAATATAAAAATATATTATACATATGTCTGTAACATAAGGATTCGGGTGACAACAGAGATGGTCCAAACCAATGACTATATAAAAGGTCCAAACGCAGTTTATTAACAGACAGGCAGGCCACTCATGTGGCCTAGTGAATCGTACTTGTGCACAGAGTAAATGTGCTGCAAATGACCCAAGTTTGAATCCCGACTTGTACAAATACTCTGTAATTGTGACTTGATGTACTGTATTTTATTAATGTTAATTTTTATGACCAAAACATGACATAACTATTCACAGTGTTCATTCGGACATCCGATCAATGTTAAAACAAAACATGTTCCAAGAACAGAGCATTTAAAAACTAACATCAATAGCTGCATCACCCTGGATTCAAACCCATTACCTCTTCATGCCAGTCTAAAACTCTCACTGCTTCACTAAATCACTTGAAACCTCATCTCTACAATGTGGGGTTTAATACCTCAGTTAATACCTAATAGTAACTCTGGGGGCCCCAAAATGGCGTTGGACCTTAGAAACATCCTAACTCGCCCTCAGTATATTGAAGACGTCTACAAATTCACAATTGTGAGTAATAAAAGTCACAATTCTGAATTGGAAGATGTAATCTCAGAATTGCGAGATTTACATTAATCTATAATGTAAAAAAGAAGAAGAAAATCAGGTTTTAGATGACATGAAGGTCTAATAGTTTAGGGTTTAATATAACATAGTGTATTGTATAAACAATTGTATTGTAATTAGTATTTTATTTTGTAATATATATTCACTTTTTAAACATATTCATTGCTGCAGAAACCTCACATTCATGGTTAACATTAAATAATACAGCTGTTAACAAATAAGATGTTGACTTGTAATGATTATAAACCCCTTTTTCAGAGCACCGTCGACAAACTCATAAAGAAAACCAACTTGGCCCTTCTGGTGGGTACCAACAGTTGGAGAGACCAGTTTGCTGAAGCCATCACTGTCAACTCAGGTAAAGGCCACATTGTTTAGTCCCAACATATTGTAAAAACAGCCATTACAAAATGACAGATTGGACAGATGATATTTATGAAACAACTGTTTTGCTCTGTATCATTACTGCGAGGCTTGTTTTAATTGCTGTTCAATCACTGTGCTAATTTAGCCACATATCTTTAATTAACGCACTATTGCAATTTAAAAAAAATGTGTTAGTGCTGAAAGTCTGCCTGTAGCCTCGCAGACGGAAATGAACATGAGTGTTTCATCAACTAAAATGACACTCCAGATTGTCACTTAGACTGATGCCGCAGAGACCAGATGATCTTAATTTGCTTTTTCATCATGAGCTCTCCGTAATAAGCAGGAATTCCAGGAAGAACTGGTCTCAGCAATGAGTAGCAAACAAACAATCCATTCATAATGTCTAATCATATCAAATCTTTTTTGACGTCATAATCGTTCATATTTTTCACTTTATTATTTTCCATAACCTGATTATAGTGCTCTCATTATGCTTTTTCAGATATTATCTTTCATGTGGTGTTTAATATGTCATCCGGGAAAGTTCAAAGTTCATGATAAATGGAGTTCTTGTCTCTCAAGAGAGAAAGAAACAATTCTAAACTGCCTAAAATGTCTCGTCAGTAGTTTTAGTCTTATGAATCTTGCATAATGGCAGCTAGTGGTAATTATTGGCTCAGCAATGATGGCTACTTTGACTCTTAAATGCTCTATTTGTAGCCGAGGCATGAAAGAATTAGGTTTGTACTGTTGACATGTTGTCAACCAATCGACTTTGGTTCCACTTCCAAAGGATACAGACTAATTATGAACTAATGAATTTGGTAAAACCATTGGCATGCTATTCCTAAAGCTTATGGAGTTGACGTTCAGATGTGGTTATCGGCATTTGGGCATTTGGTTACAGACAGAAGCTGTTAGTGGTTGACATACTAGGCCATCATGACATACTAGGCGAGATCTGACCAATCAGAGCAAAACTGACCTATAGCCAACAGCTACTCTCACATGGTCACCCACTGAAGCTAAACAGGGCTGTGCCTGGTCAGTACCTGGATGAGAGACCACATGGGAAAGCTAGGTTGCTGCCAGAAGTGGTGGTAATGAGACCAGCAGGGGGTGCTCAACCTGCGGTCTCTGTGGGTCCTAACGGCCCAGTATATTGATGGTAATACTGCTCAGTGAGTCTTTCACATGAGACGTTCAAGCAAGGTCCTAACTCTCTGTGGTCAGGATGTCCTTGGAAAAAGAGTAGGGTTTAACCCCGGCATCATGGCCAAATTTGCCCACAGGCCTCTGTCCATCATGGCCTCCTCACCATCACCATATCAACTATATCCTTCATTAGTCTGTCTCCTCATTACCAATCAGCTGGTGTGTGATGTGCTGTCTGCCATCCAGGTGGATGCTGCACACTGGTAGTGGATGAGAAGATTCCCCCCAAAATGTGTAAAGCGCTTTGAGTGTTCAGATGCATGGAAACAAAAATGAAGAAATGTCAAAGTTGTATAACTTCTATAATAACTGCTTTATATCATTTTTAATTGTTTGCTAATTTGGATCAAATCTCTTTAATGTGAGGATATGTTTACACACAAAATATGTTCTAAAGAAACATTCTCAGTGCGGTCCCCATTTATATGAACCTGCCAAAAAAAAGATTAGTAATAAGCTGAATTATGCATTCCAGACCAGTAGATGGCAGGGTAACTAAACACTACTCAATTGCACATATATGGTCCTGTAGTCTGTGTATTTATTTTATTTTATTATTTTATTTTATTTTATTTATTTTTTTGTTTAAAAAAAGTATGCTTTTGACATGAATTAACAATTAATTTAAAAAAACAAAAACACAGTTTAAAAACAAAAACAATTTATTTTTTATATAAATTACTTCTAAATAATATTTATGTATAATTCTAGAGTTACATATCTAGTTTTGGTTTAAAACTCATTCTATCATTCATTTCCTTTTCAGCTTAGTCTCTTTATTAATCAGGGGTCGCCACAGCGGAATGAACCGCCAACTTATACAGCATATGTTTTACCCAGTAGATGCCCTTCCTGCTGCAATCAATCACTGGGAAACATCCATACACACTCATTCACACACACATACACTATGGACAATTTAGCTTACCCATTTCATCTATACCGCATGTCTTTGGGCTGTGGAGGAAAAACTGGAGCACCCGGAGAAAACCCACGCAAACACGGGGAGAACATACAAACTCCATACAGAAATGCAAACTGACCCAGCCGAGGCTCTAACCAGCGACCTTTTTGCAATCGTGCTACCCACTGCGCCACTGTGCAGCCCATTTATATAACTTATTATAGTTATTTATAAAACTATTTCTAACTAATTATGAATTAAAAAAAAAAATATTTTAATATAAATAATGTATTATTTAACATCAGTTTTTCACAAAATGTTGTGCCAGTAAATATTGTATTTACTTGAATACTTTAAATTTTAATGTGTTTTTGAGACCAAGGGAAAAAACAAAACATTGATGGTGTGTTTCTTATGGATTTGCTGTTTTTTGTGGGGGGTTTTCTCCAACATTAGTCAGCATTAGTCTCTCTTCTTTAAAATGTCAGGGCCTTTTGCTTTCTTGCTCCGTCCGGACACTTTTTGAAGTGTCTTTCGTCATGTTGCACAGTGTATTAATAAGGAATGTGTGTGACTGTTTTTTTTCTGCAGTCAGACGCACACACTAAACCTCATTCTGACAGGCTTGACTGAAGCTAACAGAGCTTGTTAATGCCCGAGCCGAGAGGAAAGAGAGGGAGGGGATCATAATCGAAATTCCTGAGGAATATTTGTCATAATTAGACATCAGGCAATCTCCAGTTGTGAACTGAAATGAACTTCCCTTATCATGATGACACTGTATTATGCTGAAGATTCATTGATCATTATGCATTGAAACATATGTAAATTGAAAGTAATGAATCATTTTCTGGAATATATATATTTTTATTATACAATTAATTTTTTTTTTAAAACCTTCTACAAAGTTATGAATTTGTAATGAAGTTTTAATCATTTTGAAATATGTGGTTTTAGTGCTGGAAATATAATTCAATTCAATTTAAGTTTATTTGTATAGCGCTTTATACAATAATTATTGTTTCAAAGCAGCTTTACCAAAGGTGCACATTATTGCATTACACTCAAATTAAGTTATAAGTTACAATCAAATATAAGTTATTATATATAAACATACAGTAGTTAACCTGCAGTTTTATAGCATATAGGTCATGTCTATGTGTACATGTTTAAAGTGTATTTGTGTATATATAACTGATATGTTTAATATAGACATATCTAATATAGAACCATACTTTATTATTTTTAAGTTAACAGTAAGACATTCTATAACATTTTGTATTGTGTCTTATTTTGTGAATGTAACAATATTATCTGCAATGCCCATAAATAAATAAAAATCTGCACATAATAGGGTATATGCACAGCTAGTGTTTCTTTCCATACCGATAAACTTCTGGTGAACAGTTAGTGTGACTTTTTGCAATTTTATACGGTTCCTTTTACAGCATCGATGTTGTAATGTAATTCAAATATAATCAGTTAAACAGACTTCCGCATTCATTTAGTTGCTCAAGCGTAAAAAAAGATGAAAAGCCGTTTACACGCACATGCAAATCAGCATCAGCAGGCTAGCGCAGAATCTCCATTGAAAATACTGTGGTAAAATAAATGTTGATATGTTAAAGACATGATGGGCAAAATGTAATTAAATGCAGTGCTTCTTGTACATTCTGAGACCCACTTTATGTCATATATCAATCAGTCAGTGAAGGTCATTGATTTAAAAAAAAAAAACCTTAAACGCGGCAATTTTGTAACAGCATACAGTTCACCAGAAGTGTTTAAAAATTAAAAGTCCTTCTGCATACTGTACACACTATTAACACTTTCAACACTTTAACCAATAAATAGCATTTACTAAATAATAAACAAAAATAAATAAATAAATGACATACATTTTCAACCTACTCTGTAAAAAATGCAGGGTTCCACACAATTCATTCATGTTGTCCCAACACAAATTGATTAAGTTAACCTAACACTTTTAACAAATTTATGTGGATTGAACATAAAAAATTAAGTTGTCCCAATGAAATCTCAAAAATTGTGTTGTTTTAGCTCATTTTAAATAAGTAGTTTGAACGAGTAAAAAAAAATTATTTTTTGAGTGTATTTTACTTTAGATTGCATGTAAAAAAATTCAAACAAAATAAAAGAAAAGACATTTTTATTTATTTTATTTTATTGAATTTTTTATTTTATTTTTATTTTACAGAAGAATAAAATTCTAAATTAAAATAAATGTTAAATTCTTCTTCTTTTTGGATATTATTTAGTTTTCATTTGTAATAATAATTAAAACAATAATTAAGAATGTTTTTGTATGCTAGTGCCAATGTTATATTGTAACACATATTACAGATACAGTACACAGTGAAATTGTATATATATGGCTGAAAATATACAATTATATACAGTCTTCAACATGAGGAATTTCATTGAAAATTAATATTTTTATCAATTTCTCAGTGAATATAGTTAATATATATTGGTGTATTTGAACAAGATTTATTAAACAGATACATTTATTCAAATAATATTTTAGTCACCGAACATCCTTTAAAAATGGAAAGATAATACATTTAAATTCATTAAAAAAATATTTGGAAAATTACAAACTACAAAATTTCAACAAAATTTTATACATTTTTTGCTTCTCTTGAATTTTGTTATTTTTTTTATTTGTATTTAATATTTTTACCTAACATATAAATTTGGGTGCACAAATTTTTGACCGTTGTCATAAGATGTTTTAGATTAGCTCCAGATTTGGCTTCAGTACTGACCAATCTAATGTATTTGCACAAAAATAATATTGTATAGCTTCCTATAGAAAATATCCATTCAAATGAGAGAATTGTGAGAGGTTTACTCATGTATATTGAGCACTGTAAACATATTCTAAAAAAGATTTAAGAGGAATTAATCAAATTGTGAAATAATAAATGTTTTTGTTGTCATATCTTTGCTCGCATGAGTATGTGTCAAATGTATACGTTTCAATTGAATTTTTTTTTTATGTAAGCATTATTATTTTTATGAGGGATGTTTTAAGAATGTTTAAAAATGTTCACAATATAGGATTGCTCCTTTTTTTTTTCAAATTGTCATGATTGTGCAGATTGAATGTAAAATGTTTTAATCAAGTGTGACATTTGTCTCAAACAGATAGGACTGGACTTGCAGTTCTATGTGTCTCTGCCTCCTCTGATTTATTTCCAGAGATTTGAATGTCAGCTCTTGGGTGTAACAGCGATATGCTTATCACACGCTGATCTTCCCCGGAGGACGAAGACAGCAAACAAACAAACAAACCAATCCATAGCTCACATCTTCTCTCCTTTCTTCTTATCCCAAGGGGACGATGATGATGAAGAGTGTGGCGAAGAAAAGATGCCGTCCTGCTTCGACTACGTCATGCACTTCCTCACAGTGTTCTGGAAGGTTCTGTTTGCGTTCGTGCCGCCCACTGACTACTGGAACGGCTGGGCTTGTTTCATCGTGTCCATCATCATGATTGGCGTCCTCACCGCTTTTATTGGAGATCTAGCTTCTCATTTCGGGTGCACTATTGGCCTGAAAGACTCTGTGACCGCAGTCGTGTTTGTGGCTCTGGGAACATCGGTGCCAGGTCTGAAAGACATACAATTCTCAAACTTTGTGCTGTCTGACAAGTTGCTTTCTTTACGTTCAGAAACTTTTAAAAGTTTTGTGTGTTGTTGGCTGAGTATCTGATGCACGAGTTGTAAAGACTCCCATACTTGTCAACATTGGGATGTGAAAATAAGGGATATGCCCACCATAATAAGGGATTTCTTCCCCCCCCTTTTTATGCTCATTTAGGATGAAATTAGTTGAAAAAAAAATTTTTTAGATATATATTTTTTTATTATTATGTGTACATGTCTGTTTAAACATGCACCCAAAACCCAGACTTTCGCTCCGTTTCAAATTGCGTGTACAGAATCTCTATTTATCACTATGTAGCGCGTCAGCCAACAGTCATGCACCACTATATGACTGTTTTGAGGATTGCATATGAATGGGAGACAGCATCTGTAATGAAAAGGAAAGGGAATCCTGCCGTTTTTATATTTATTTCAAAGTGTTTTCATGCCTAAACAAAGCGAAAGCACAGACCAGACTCACATTTAAGAGTAAAGGCGGCCCCTGGTGGTTTGGTTGTATGGGTTGTGTATAGGGAGGCTCAGCTCTTTATTGTTTATTGCCACCCTTCAGAGAAAGACTGAAAATACGGGAGAAATATGGGAAAATACCTTTACAGGATGATAGCAGGATAGATCTGTAAAATACAGGAGAATCCGGTGAAAAACAGGAGGGCTAACAGGTATGGACTCCGCCCTCTTCTGAAAAGGGGGAGGGGATCAGCCGCTGACTTGCATTTAAAGACAGATGCACAAAAACAGGCATTTAGATCACAGTGCAATGAAGGATCTGTGAGGTATTTTGAAGTGAATCTTTATTCTAAAGAAACCTGACTTTTAAAAGCCTTTTATTAAAGAAAACATTAAAAGCATGACTACTGTATGTAGGAGTAGATTTATATATATATATATATATATATATATATATAGCAATTAAGCACAATTTCAACAAAAAAAATTAGTGCTTTGCATCATTCACATGCAAGTAGTTATATTAATATACATGGATGCAGTTTTTTTAACTATTCATCAAGGCAAGGTTACATACCTGTACAGTATGATGATTTAAAGTGCTGTACATACATTTTAATAAGATTTTTAAATAATCATTACTGGTGTAAATAAAAGTAAATGATCTATATGTGTTTTTTATGAGGGATCTTTTAAGCCTCTTAAGTGTTTTAAAGTAATAGTAATTGATAAATAATAGTAGTAATAATAATAATAATAATAATTAACAAATATTTAAAATGTTTTAAAATCAAATAGTAAATGGGTTTTATTAATTATTAAAAAAGACATTTGCCTTTACATTTATTTGCCTATTTTTCATACAGTAATGAGAATTGGGACAGAAATTTAGTGGTTTTTGTTATTAAACTAAACTGACTACCATTATTAGGCCTTTACTAATGTTTTCATGACTTTAGCACAAAAACATAAATTATACATCTTTTATACAACATTTTATTTCTGAAATGTTTTAGTTAGACATTTATCTAATGTTTCATCCAAACATTAACGCTGCGGTGTTTTTAAAGTCACAATGTTGATTAAACACTAATGAATATATTTTAT